>ML262342.1:0-16278 GCA_005239495.1 Nicotiana undulata
TGTCCCCTCGTGCATATATAATAACACTCGGCACGGAATGTCCCCTCGTGCATAACCACACAAGTTCATTAACGGAATGTCCCCTCATGCATAAATAATATCACTCGGCACGGAATGTCCCCTCGTGCATAACCTCACAATCACTCGGCACGGAATGTCCCCTCGTGCATACATAATAACACTCGGCACGGAATGTCCCCTCGTGCATATATAATAACAAGCAGTCATCACGGCATGTCCCCTCGTACGACGAATAATAACAACACAAGGCAACAATAAAATGAAAGTCAACAATACGAAGTCTCAAGTGCATGGAAATATTCAATACAGTTCTATCGTTCCGGCTAGGAGAATCATCATTTACCCCATCAACAAATGCCCGACAAGGGTCTCAGATGTAACCAACCTCGCGTCAGTAATACAATTTCAACAGTGTAAGCCTCAACTGGAACAATTAACTCAATAACTCTCCGCGTCATAAAACAACATCAAGTATCACTTTAAATTCATAATTTACTCATAGTGCGAAAAATATTAAGAACATAGCAAATTTCATCACAATTGACTCACGGGCATGCTTGACCGCAACGCATAGGCACTCATCACCACGCCTATACGTTGGACATGAGTTTCACATAACAAGTAAGACTCTATACCTAATCCCTCAAGCTGAGGTTAAGCCAAACACTTACCTCGGCTCCAAAAATTGCAAGTCAAGCCTCGATCACAGCCTTTCCTTTAGAATCCGACTCCGGAACGGTATTATCTAGGCATAATCAACCCAAGTACATCAATAATGGATCAATAAATCAAACCCATAGCCTAATTATTTATTTCAAAGCATTCTTCCTAAGATTCCAAAATTTGACCCCGGGCCCCCTTGGTCCAAACACGAGGCCCGGACCAAAACCCGATCACCCATAACCCTACGAGTTATAATATATTATTTGTTTTAAGATTCGACCCCAAATTGAGGTTGAATAACCCAAAATTCTCAAAAACCCAACTCTACCTAAAATCCCTAATTCCTACTTTGATTCCATATTTTTAGGCCCAGAATCTAGTGATTAGTTGAAGAAATTAAGAGGAAACGAGGTCAAGAGCACTTACCTATGGAGTTATGGAGGTTGGGGAGCTTGATCCTCGGTTATGGAGGCTTGGGGAAGAAAAGAGAAGTGGAAAATTGGAAGAATCCCGTATAAGGTTCTGTTTTGGGGTTAAAAATATAACTGGGCATTTTTAATGCTATGCGATCGCGGAACATGAGGTGCGATCGCATAGAGGTAAGTTGCTTAAGCTCTGCGATCGCAGAGGCCCTTGTGCGATCGCACAGGGGAATTCTACCCAGCCCCAGGCCCTATGTTAACCTTTGTGCGTTCGCAGCACCCCACCTGCGTTCGCACAGTATTAACCCTGGACCCTCCGTGATCGCTCCCTTTGAGGTGCGTTCGCACTGAACAACTACCCCCCCCCCCAGCCCCCTTCCTACCTATTACACTATGCGATCGCGGAGGAGCAAGTGCGATCGCATAGTGCATCAAACCCCATCACATGCCAATGTTATGCGATCGCAAGGAAGAATCTGCGATCGCACTGAAGGAGGTATCAGACACTAGAAAAACTTGAGGAACACCAGATTTTCATGTTTTTCACACCCCGTTAGCTACCCGAACCCTCGGGGCTCAAAACCAATCACACACACGACTCCCAAAACATCCTACGGACTTGTTCAAGCTTTTAAATCATCAAAATATCATCAAAAACCACGAATCAAACCCCAAAACCAAATTAATCAAACTTAAGAACTTTGAAATTCTAGAATTCACTTCAACGCGCCGAACTGGCCTAAACCACTCGGAATGACTTTAAATTTTGCAGATAAGCTAGAAATGACACAACAGAACTATTCCCGGTCTCGGAATTTCATTCGGACCTCGAGAACATAAAAATCACTTCTCAAGCCAAATTTCAAATTCTTTAGAAACCCCACAAGTTCATTAACTCCATTTTTCCTCATTTGGATCCGAAACCAATCAAATCAAGCCTGTTTTACACCAAATTCCATAGATAGGACAATTAACATATAACAAATCTGTTCCAGGCTCCGGAACCGCAATACGGCCCGGTAACACGGCTTTCACATAATTACTCATTTTCACAATCCTTTATTATTTCCTGATAACAATTTTCTTTAAAAAATCATTTCCCGGGCTTGGGACCTCGGAATTCGATTCCGGGCATACGTCCAAGTCCCATATTTTCCTACGGACCCTCCGCGACCGTCACATCACGGGTCCGGATCCGTTTACCAAAAATGTTGACCAAAGTCAACTTTATTCAATTATTCAATTCAAAAATTTCATTTTTATCAAATTTTCATATGGAAGCTTCCCGGCTACCTGCCCGGGCTGCGCACGCATATCGAGGTGAGATTAACGGAGGCTTTCGAGGTCTCGAAACACAAATTTAGTTGGAATTACTTAGGATGACCTTTTGGGTCATCACAATAGGCATGGTATCTATTATTGAATTCATTTAACCATATAAGCATGGTATCTATTGAGCAGTAATACAGGAAGAAATTGTACATATTACCAAAAAAATAATTAAATCAAACATTGAGGTCCTATAGGCTTGGTTGCTAGCACATGTTTGTTGGACAAGTTAATGCAACCTATAGGCAGGATTTCTAATGCAATTTTAATCCTATAGGCAGGATTTCTAATGCAATTTTTAATCCTATAGGCAGGATTTCTAATGCAATTTAATCCTATAGGCATGATTTCTAATATGCAAGCATGGTACAGTACTCATACGATTTTAACAAAGATGATGTAAAACGGGATTAACAGAACAAATGAAACCCTATTGGCAGGATTTCTACCCGGATTGCCCAAAGAAAATAAAGGTCCTTCCCAATTTTACTATACACCCCAGAATCTGTTCATTACAAACTTATTACAAATAATAATAATAATAATAATAATAATAATAATAATAATAATAATAATAATAATAATAATAATAATAATAATAATAATAATAATAATAATAATAATAATAATAATAATAATAATAATAATAATAATAATAATAATAATAATAATAATAATAATAATAATAATAATAATAATAATAATAATAATAATAATAATAATAATAATAATAATAATAATAATAATAATAATAATAATAATAATAATAATAATAATAATAATAATAATAATAATAATAATAATAATAATAATAATAATAATAATAATAATAATAATAATAATAATAATAATAATAATAATAATAATAATAATAATAATAATAATAATAATAATAATAATAATAATAATAATAATAATAATAATAATAATAATAATAATAATAATAATAATAATAATAATAATAATAATAATAATAATAATAATAATAATAATAATAATAATAATAATAATAATANTATAGGGAGCCTTCATTATGCCCAAATAAACCTGGGAAACCATGCCTTCAACCCAATCAACTTTGAGGCCCATTTCATAGGGACAACATAGCCAAGAATGGGTGATTCATCCATAGCACATATAGAACCAGGTTTACAGTTTGTCAAAGTTCCCAAAGTCCTCAAAGACCCAGGGCAATGCTCACGCCAGAACCACATATTCAGAATATGATTCATAAGAGATTAGTAACCAGTTCCCAGTGTGTTAGAGTTCACACGAGTCTCACATGGACCCTGAGCAGTGCTCACACTGGGGCGGTTGAGAACCTAAGGGACTAAGAGTGGAAGTTTAAAGAGTGACAGCAAAAGGAAGTAGGGACAGATTTTAAAACAATGCTGAGTTTAGAAGAAACAAAGTTCAGAACACAGAATTGCATTCAGCAAAACAAGCAAGATTTGTAAAGTACATAGTTTCAAAGAGACCTAATTATACTAAGTGAGCATGCTGACATTTAGGACAACTATTGTTTAATCATAGAAACAACTTAGACAAAACAGTCAGATTATCACATGACATGTTAGCAAACAAATTGACAGGGCTCATGAATTAAGTAACAATACATATCTGCAAAGTTAGGATAAGTTAACTAATTGCATGCTGATAGTATCTTAAGGAATGCAAAGTTCAGAACAGGTGCATGATTAACAAACAGTGTGTATGGACAAGTTTAAACATTAAACTAGCTTTAAGAGGATTCATATTATTCAAAATAACTAATCTTAAATTAATAGTATTAACTATAGGATTAGACAAAGTCATAGAAGCATAAGGGCAGAATCATACTCGAAATTTAAACATACTGGTAGAGCAGCACATATTATGAAAACATGGAGAATAAAGTGAAAAGGGATTATGGCTTACCAGTTAAGCAGGAAAGCAAATAACCACAACAATAAGTCCAGAATCAAATGTCTTTGGCTTTCAGCGGGCCAATACCAGAAACAATGAGCAAAGAGAATTAGAGTAAAGAATCTAAGTTTCAGTGAGAGTATTAGAGTTTGAGTCTGTCCTAAAGAGGAGAGGGGAAAGAAATCACAAATAGGCAGACAAATAACGGAAGAAATCAAACATACACAAACAAGGAAATAAAATATATCGAGAATCAATTGAAGTTAGAGTTCAGTTAATTAACAGGGCATAACAACATATAATCAGTCGAGTAACATTTAAAATAAGAAAAATATCAATTAACAACCAGTCCCAAGGAAAAAAAAGGTAAAGAAACAATGGAAACGTGGTAGATTGAATGGAAATAAGGAAAGTATTAGTCACATATGAGAAAGGAAAAAGTATCGGAAAATCAGTAAAAATCTCAAACTCTAGTTTTAGGTAAACATTCATAAAATCAGCAGAAATAAAAGGCAAAGAGTCACATGCTGCATAGAATGAACATAGACGGGAATATACTCAAAAAACACATAATCGAAACAGATCTGGTCCCAAAATAAAAAGATCTGAAACCCTAATTTTAGGTAAATCATAAAATTGATAAAAATAAAGGTAATGAATCAAATATTTTAGTGAAATGAACATAGACAAGAGGTTGTTCAAAAAGAAACCAGAATTGAACCAAATATGAAACCCTAATTTAGGGCAAGTAAAGGAAATTAATAGGAATAGGCAAATTTACGCATAATGAAGTGAATATAGACGAGATAATGCTAAAATCAAAGTTTGAACCATTTTAGGTTCTAATCAAAGAGAATTTGAAACCCTCACCTTTTAGGGCTAAGTAAGAATCCACAAGAGATTCGTAGAACAACCGTACTCACGAAGAACACGGGATGAACACAGACGGAATACATAACAGGTTAAGGATTTTGAACCAGATTTGGTTCGAATCTCTCAATATCTTTCTTGCCATTTTAGGCAAGCCATAGGTAATACCAAAACCGGGTAGCCAGTAAGGAGATATGACCAAATAAGGTAAGGAATCATAGATTGATTCCATTCTTGGGGTCAGAATCAGGGATATTTAGCCTGAAGGCGCTAGGGTTTTGAGAGGAGAGAGAAATATGAGAGAGTTTAAGGGCGGCGCAGTGGGTGAAATGGGTTAGGGTTAGACAGGTAGGTATAATTAAAAAGGGGTGGGGCAATGTGGGCTCGAGATCAACGGTTGGGATTAAAGATTAGGTCGGCGGGTTAATTTGGACGGGTATAGGCCTGGGTTAGTGGGTCTTGGACCGGGGTGTCGGGCTCGGTATTTTGGGCTGGGTAATTGGGTAGTGTAGGTAATTGGGCTACGTCCAAAATTGGGTTTTTTAGGGGCTATATTTTAAATACCCAATTTAATAAATAATAATTTATAAAAACAATTAATACATAGAAAAAATATCACTTTTGCATGAAAATGATTTAAAATAGTTACTTAACATCATAAAAATATAAAAAGTCATTTTCTTGTATAAATAATGTAATCATGCATATATATGGGCTATTATTGCAAAATATGTAATTTTAGCCTAAGGATGCAAAAATACAATTATAATAAATATATAAAAAAAAATATTTAAAGCTTAATAAGGATATAGATGATGATAAGTCATTATAAAATTTATTTGAGGTGCAATTAATAATTATTTATATAATAGAATGCAGGAATAAATTGATTAAAAGCCTTTAATAATTATAGAAAATTATGGAAAAATATTTGATGATGCTCATGAACTATTTTGAAGGTATACATGTGTTTTTAAAAATATATGAGGGAAAAATTGGATATCAACAGGAGCTACTACTGGAGTTTGAAGACATCATGCCACAGGATTTGCCAAAGCGACTCCCGTCTAGGCGCATTATGGACCATGAGATTGAGTTGGTGTCGGGTGCGAAGTTACCCGCCCGGGCGCCTTACAGAATTTCACAACCCGAACTCACCGAGATTCGGAGACAGTTGACGGAGATGCTAGCAACAGGGATCATTGTGCCCTTCAAGCCTTAATATGGGTCCCATGTGCTATTCAAAAAGAAACATGATGGTAGTCTACGATTATGTGTGGATTATCGGGCTCTAAACAAAATCACTGTGAAGAAAACGTATCCTATTTCGCTCATGGCAGACTTGTTCGATAGATTGGGGGGTGTGACGGAGTTCATGAAAATTGACCTGAAGACATGGTATTGGCAAGTTCGGATTGCTGAGGGTGATGAACACAAGACGACATGTGTGACAAGATATGGGTCGTTCGACTTCCTGGTTATGCCATTCGTCTTGACTAACGCTTCATCAACATTTTGCATCCTGATGAACCAAGTATTCCGAGAGTACATTCACGAACTCGTGGTGGTCTATTTGGATGACATTGTGTTTTATAGACAAACATTGTAAGAACACCTGGAGCACTTGCGGAAGGTCCTAGCTCGGTTGAGGGAGCACGAATTATATGCGAAGCTATCCAAGTTCTCCTTTTCTAAAAAACATATTGACTTCCTCGGACATGTCATTGAGGAAGGGCGGATCAAGATGGGCCAACAAAAGATTCAAGCTATCACAGATTGGCCGCCGCCCAAGGATATCCACGCCTTAAGGGCGTTCCTTGGCCTATGCAATTTCTATCAGCGATTTGTGAAAAATTACTCCCTCATCGCAGTGCCATTGATAGAAATCTTCAAGAAGGTCATGCCTTGGGATTGGGGACCCAGGCGAGTGGAGGCCTTCAATGCATTAAAAGCGGCTATATCTAGTAGCCCCCTCTTGGCCCTCCTTGATTTGGCCAAGCTATTCGAGGTACAAACGGATGCTTTCGACTATGCTCTTGTGGAGTCTTACTACAAGAAGGGCATCCCGTAGTGTACGATAGCCGGAAGCTGAAGGATACAGAGTGGCGTTATGCCATCCACGAGAAAGAATTATTGGTTGTCATTCATTGCTTATGACGTTGGAGGCATTGTCTACTGGGAACACCGTTCGTGGCCAAGAAAGACAACATAATTGTTATCCATTTCATGACCCAGCCGAAGCTGAATGGCCGACAGGCCCGGTGGCAGGAACTCCTAGCGGAATTTCACTTCAACCTGGAATACCGAAGTGGGAAGAATAATCATGTTGCTGATGCGCTCAGTCGGAGAGCAGACCTAGCATCGGTGTGCCTACTCGCCACCCTACCGGGGAGCGAAGTAGCCAACACCATAAAAGACCAGATACTTGATCTACTCATCAAGGATCCTGCTGCACAGTGTTTGGTTGATCTGGTAGGACAGGGCAAAACTCGCCAGTTCTACATGGAAGATGGTTTCCTGAAAATGAAAGGGAACCGACTTTATGTTCCTAAAGAAGGAGATCTGAGAAGGACTCTTCTAGCAGAATGTCACGATACTCTATGGGCCAGCCATCCCGGTGAAGAACGCACCGTGGCATTACTTCGTCGTGCATATTATTGGCCTCAAATGGTCGATGACATTGCTCAGTATGTGAGGACTTGTCTAGTATTCCAGAAGGACAAGTCATACCGCTTGACACAAGCGGGACTCTTGGAATCACTAGCTGTCCCAAAGAGACCTTGGGAAAGCATTTCCCTGTATTTCATCACTTGATTGCCCAAGGTCGGAGATTTCACAACTATCTTGGTTGTGGTAGATCGGTTTTCCAAGTATGCCACCTTTATAGCAGCCCCACAATATATATCAGTAGAAGATACAACTCGACTCTTCTTCTCTCATGTCGTCAAATATTGGGGCCTTCCCAAAGACATCGTTAGTGATCGCGACTCACGCTTTACTAGCAACTTTTGGACCCAACTCAAGTTTTCATCCGCAATTTGATGGCCAGACAGAGTGGTTCAATGGTATGTTAGAGGAATATCTCCGCCACTTTGAAATCACGCAAAAGAATTGGGTTGAAGCTTCTAGATGCTGCTCAACTGTGTTTCAATTCACAAAAGAGCTCTAGTACAAACAAAAACACTTTTGGAATTGTTACCGGGCAGCAACCGCTACTCCCACACACCGTGAATGCACCAAACATTTGAAAATATCCTCGAGCTGCTAGCTTCTCAAAAGAATGGAAGCGAATTTGGAGATAGTGCGGAGCTATCTTGTCAAAGACCAAAAGATGATGAAGAGGCATACCGATCAAAATCGTTGCCTTGTTGAATACCAAGTAGGAGACAAAGGGATGGTCAAAATTCCAAAGCGGTACTTGTTTGCAGGGGTCCATGACCCTCGCCTATTTCAAAAATACATTGGACCTTTGTCCATTGAAAGGCGCATTGGGAAAGTTGCATACTGGGTGGATACCCCAGCTAGGTGGAAAATCCATCCCTTCTTCCATGTCAGCCTTCTTAAACCTTTTCGGGAAGACACGGAGGATCCTTCACGAATCCAACTCACAATACCCAGTATTTGAGGCCCCAATTCAACCGGAAAAAGGCGTGTTGAAGCTATTTTTGATGATCGGGTAATTCACGCCTCAAGGAAGGATCACCAAGAGTTCTTGGTGATATGGCAAGGTTGTGATGCAAAGGAGAATACATGGGAGAGGGGAACAAACCTCAAAGCCTACAAGAGCCTAATTGAAGATTATCTTGCAAGTAAGGCGTTAAGGGCGTCGCCAACTCAGGTGGGGGAGAATGTCATGGGCGACTTTCCAGCCATGACTCATGACCCCTTGGACGCGCCCCGTGGCGTCTTGGCAAGCCTCCCAGCGCCTAGCGCCACGACGACCCCGTGGTCTTGGTTGCGCTAAGTGACAAGCGCGCATGTGACTCTGTCACCCCACCAATATCTCTCGCCTGCGCCCAGCCGCAGACAGCTGCCAACAGCGTCGCACGCGTAGATTGTGGTGCCAAAGACAAGATTGCTGACAACGAACCTGTTTCTACCTTGTAGAAAACTAAGTCCTTTTCATTGGAAATATAGAGTAGTTTTATTCCATGTATTTCCATTATGATTTCCTAGCTTAGTTAGGTCAAGTCTTGTAACTTTGGTTTATTTTTTTTAAGCATTATTAGGGGGGATCAAGCAATCAAAACTTTCTAGCAAGCTAACAATTCTCTGTACTGGCGTCTCTCCCCCTCGACACCGCCTTGCCTTTCTATAATAGCTTTCATTAATGCAATCAAGCTTTCTTTCAATTCTCATTTTTTGTTCCCACAATTGCACTTGACATTGGTTTTCCCGTACGACACTGACAATCTCGTCTAGCGTACGGAGGTGACCTCAATTGGCGGACAGCAACTGCATAGACATCAGTTGCTTAGCCTTACGTCTCCCTTTCAAGGAACCTCAGGAAAGCGCCGCGTAACAGTAAACACCAAAAGCTAAAAATATTTCTCATTCATTATGCCATTCTTCTTTCTCGTGTTCTTCTGTTATTTGTACTTGATTCCCTATCAATATTTAAATCAACTCTAGTTCAAAATATTCAATATTACTTTCACAAAAATAAGCCGAATGTGTCATGCATTATAGTCTTATTGCAGTGGCGGATCTAGAATTTTAAAGTGATGGGTGCTCGCCGATAAAAAATCCGAAAGAAGAGCAAAAAGGAGTTTAGTTATGAGTGTTCACTTTATATTTATCTAAATATTTTTATAATTGTCTATGCAAATTTATTAAATACGATTAAAATTAGTGGGTGCTCGAGCACCCATAAATGTCTATGTACATCCGCCACTGTCTTATTGTACTGTGATTTTGAGAACGATGAATATAACAATAAATCCTTTACTCACATAATAGCAAAAAGTAAAATGTCATAAATAAAACTAATATTTTGACATAGAAACTAGCTAGACGCATAACATGTTACTGGAAAGTACAATTCGCTTAACTTTAGAAGATCCTTCTTGAACTTTGACCTTACATTTGTCCAAATATGCCATATGCAAGAATAATGTGACATGCCGGTATATACAGTAGATGTTGCCTTCAAGATACTCTTATTCCGGTCCGAAACAACACACATATTTGATTTTTCACCATATGCATGTTTGAATTGCTCCCACATGTGGGATCTCACTAGGTTGTTGTGTTGTTGTTGCATATTTGAAACCACCTCCATGATGCATTATTTTCTGAATCAATAATGGCGTATGCCAGTGGTAATATGCTACCTATCACATAGGTGGCAAAAAAAAATTTAATTTTTGTAATAAAACTTGAGAGTATAAAAACATACTCAAAAATAACTTTATAACAATATTTTTACAATTAATTAGCAGGATGACCTCTGAAAAATTCTAAAGTCTTTTCCTTTGCTCTCCAAGCTTGCATGTATGTTAAGTTTACACCATGATCCGGTAACATATCAGCTTATATGTCTTTTGGTGTGTATATTGTCTTAGGATCCGCATATTTTGGCATCACCATGCTGCCAACCACCATGGCAGTAAGTTTGCGTTGTATGCATGTGTTGTCCATCAAAGAGCATGTGTGCAAGTTGTTGAATTTTCGAACCTTGAACAATGCTGATTCGTTTATACTGGTGGACTTGAAGTGCCACGTACAATTGTCCCCAACACATATGAGACAGTAGCTACACAATAAAAACATTTCAAAAAATATTATGAAAATTGTAGCTACAAAATACGAAGTCGTTTAAGCACAAAAACCTTATATTAAATAATTTATACACAAAAAATTATAAATTATATAAAAATACAAATTTGACAAATAAAATGTTCCTACCTTCTTGCACTAGACCTTTTCACCCTAAATTGAAACTTATTCATGACAGAATAGTGCTTCATTGCACTGACAATTATTTGCTTGTCATGGTAAACTTGTCCTACTTCTATAACATTTGGCGTATGTTCTGTTATGGTGATACTTTCATATTCCACAATTTTGGCCTATCAATCAACTTCATTGTTCCTGATACTTCTCCAATTGTGTTACAATTGCTTGACAATTGTACCACCTTAGACATACGATAATAAGATGAATCTGCACTCAATTAAAAGTATCTTCAATTCAGACCTATGTATGTTCTTGTGTTCAGTATTTGACAGAATACGTAAAGAGACATAACGGTTGAACTACATTTCTTATGTAATATTATTGTAGATAAGTTGTAGTAAAATTGTAAAACACGTGAAATTGACAAAACAACATCATTTAAAAAACTAAACAAATTGTGCTCGAATTAGAGATACTGCTGTCCAAATCGAAATCACGCACTGTTATACACAACGGATACATTCTTAAATTTTTGTTTTCATTTTTCATCTGCATATACACTCGAACTCCAATATCGTTTCGAATTTTTATTGGAGGACAACATTCGTTGATAGTGTATTTGATTTCGATGCTTTTTGCGGAGGTATCGATCATTAGATGCTCTGCAGTTGCACTGCAATTGCAAAATTCAATTGACTATAATTTGAATGTTCATTGACTGCAATTCCATCAACATCAAAATCTTTGTATCTCCCAACGCTATCCCACTGACCAATTAGCTGAAGCATAATCACTAATTTTGACAGCATGTTGCGAAATTCAATACAATTGTAGCTAATTGTTTGCAATTTTTTTTTTTCAAAACCATCGTTTATGAAAAACCAGAGGAAACTGAGAAAACCCGACAATAGAAGTTGATTATGATGCGATGATAATCAGAGAAAATCGGCGTAATAGCAGGACTCTACAAATACATTGGCTTGATTAAGGTGCGATGATTGCGTCAGTAAAATCTCTAATTGAAATATACACGATCCCAAAATTACGCGTCTAAATAAGGAAGGCTATCGCATAAAGGATTCTAATTTAAACAAATATATATGTTTTGTAGCTAAAACTTGTTTAGATCGGAACGTAGACATTTTTAATAATAAAATATCAAATAGTGTATAGAAACGAAAATACTCCTAGTTGGGTTCGTGGGTCAGACTAACCTGTGGAAATAGCAGTCACTTTTCCGCCTTGTCTTTGAAAATAGATCACTGATGAAACTCCATGACAATGTCTTGGAGTTTTATCTCTTAATTTGAAATTATCGCTATGGCTACTTTCAATTACAAGGGTTGAAAAGTGGCTTATTTGTGAATTTTACCCAACTAACCACTTGTCATGCACCTTTCGTATACGTAACACTGATTTTGCACCTTTGCTACATTAATTCCTTCTGGTTGCAATGCGAAGATGAGAGTAAGTTGTAGCCAATAACATCAGATCGTTGATTCCATCAAACTAAATATATATTGTTAATTGTAGAAAAGTTGTTGTATAATTATAGTTATCTTGTTTTGTATCTGTTGCTGACAACTTGTTGTGTGTTTGTAAACAAATTGTAGGCAAAGGCTTCAACGGATCACATCCATAATGTGATAGATGGTGTGAAGCGCTTCATTGTTTGCCTTCAAAACAAGAGATGTAGTTGTGGACAATTCCAGCTTGATGAATTTTCTTGTGCACATGCTTTGGCGGTTTTGAGGCACAGGAACGAGTCTTACGAAAACTATTATTCTCATTATTACACGAGGGAGAGATTTTTGCAAACATAGAAAATACCAGTAGACCGTGGCCTGATAAAAGCAAATGGAATATGCCAGAATATATAGCTGAAGAAGTTGTAATGCCACCTACAGGGAAAAGAAAATCATGAACCTCAAAAATGAAGATACAATCATATGATGAAGTAAATGTAAAGAAATACAAGATTTCATATGACAACTGCGGGCTGAAAGGGCATGACAAAATATCTTGTAGGAAAGCTCCCAAAAGTAAATAAAAATTAGCACAGTCACAAGTTTTTTTTCTTGAGTACTGTTGATGATAATTTGTCCTTTAAAACATATGAAGTTGTTTTTGTTCTGTTCTGGAGAATTATATTTGTGGTGTAATTGTGTTGCTAATTTGAATAAATATTGTCTCCTATAATGAAATCTTCGATAAACATATTTCAACTCTTAATGCAATTGGTTGTTAGTTGTTTTGTTCAAATATTGAGTTTATTTATTACTATTCAGCCTTTCCTAACAACACTGCTTAAAATTGAATAGGTTATGTATTTTTGTATAATAGTTGTAGACATAATTGTGGTTATACTGTAAAGAAATTATATAGTAACAATATCGAGATCAAGTACTAACAACTTTCAACAAAAAAAAAAGACACAGATGTTTTCTATTCTAAGTAGTAGAATTCTGGACAAAATAGCAAAACAAAAGGTAAAACAATTGTAGTACAAATCTGCTACAAATAAATTGCAGCTGACTTGTTCTTAATTAACAATTTGTATACAAGTTTACTACAATCCAGTTACAACTAAACACTTTAACTAAAAAAAATCTGCTGAAAAGGGAAACTAATTCTTCTTTTTTCGGACTTGTATTCCCTCGTTCACAGCTGGTGCACCTTTTCTTCTTGCTAATCTTCCAGATACCCCACTTTCACTAATTCCACCAAGCTCTTGATTTTTCCTAGCATAATCCCAAAGTAGTGCTCCATGGCGTTTAAGTTGTTGATCAATATCAGAAAGGTCTTTCTTTGAAATCGATAACTCCCCAATGCTGACATATTCTGCAAATATCGCCACATATACACCACAGTCACTACAAAAGATAATAGGAAAAAAGATTTAGAATTCAATGTAAAATACAATCTGTTAAATAGATAGAATGAAAAGCAACACATACAGTGCTTCCTCTTTTTGCTGAGGTATCTCACCGACCAACCACTGAATGTCAAGAGAGTCGGTAACGCCTTTTTCAACATATGCCTTTGTGTTCTTGTAGTTGATGTCTGGATGTTATCCATAGAAGCTGGTGCATGACAAGTATAGGGAGATCATAATAGCAAACGTTTCAACAACAGATTCAACAAGGTTGTGGTTTCGTGAAGAGACCGTAGAATCATAAACATATAGAACCCTATCGATAATGTCAAACACAACCAACAAGCAATGAAATTTCTCCACAATGTTTATGGGCATAATTCACAAAATCAACTTTATCCCTTGAAACATATGCAAGTAACCCGTACCCAATATATATTCTGATACGACGTCCTGGGTTTGACAACAAGAAGCTTCTTATCGGCAGGACCATTTATGTACCTTTCATAAATTTGTTCAATTCTAGTCTTGAACATACAGTCAGTGATTGTAAATCGTGTTTTGTTTTGAGGACCATACTTTCCTCTCTTCCTCAAATAGTATAAAATAACATCAATGTGCTGCACAAAAACAGATTTCATTATTTCTCAATACTTTATACAATTTAACTATAATTTTCAAGCAAACAAACTACAGAATACTACAACTAATCATTAACTCCTGCTAGGGTATGTGTGTACCATGTTGTTGCGGACTTGCTCGGGACGTGTCAAAGTATAAAACCACTCCTTTTTATCAACTATATCCACTCCAAGATCAAACCACGACTTGAGATGGTTATATTTTAAAGAATAAGGCGCCTTCCTCCTATTTAAACGCATAGCAAGTACAATTATTAAGTAGTTTCAATTGGAAATCCAAAAATTGTATGCACTCGATAATATGAAAATATTGTATAATCTCACCTTTTGAAACCTTGTCAGTACCAAAGTATAACCACTTATTGAATTATTCCAACACGTCAGGATCAACATTGTTGCCACCAACCCTAGTAAATGGATGCTTGATGAGGAAAATTGGAGGTCCAACTGTCACGACCCAAAATCCCTCCGAAGGAGTCGTGATGGCACCTAGTCTCTAAGACTAGGTAAGCCTAACATTAACAAAAATAATGACAATATTTACTAACTTCGAACAATTCTGAAATAGAAATCTCTAAAGAATTTATAATCCCAAAACCGGTAGGACAAGTCATAAGCCTTTCTATGAGTGATTGTACAAAATGAATACATCACTGTTCCAGAACAAAAGGAAACAATGGATATAAGTACAACAGAAAGTGACTCCGAGACCTGCGATCGCAGCAGCAGGTATACCATGAGTCTCCACAGCAACGATCCGCACAGCTACTAACAATCAAATACCTGGATTTATACAAAAATGTACGAAAGTGTAGTATGAGCACACCACAGCAGTGACCAGTAAATATCAAGACTAACCTCGGTGGAGTAGTGACGAGAAACAGTCAAGACACCTACTGGTCAGATAGATTGAACAAGATATGATAATAAACTACCAAGATAAAGATAACAAAGTAATGTCAACAGCAGGGAGAGATCAAACTACAAACAGTAGAGACAATAAAAGGAAAACACGGATGGTAACGAAAGATAACCAAGTAAATTAACACCAACATGGCTGGAGCACAGACAAGTAAAAATGTGCTCAAATGAAGAAGGCGATGTTAACTCAATCAATCACACCATTTCTAATACACAATCCCGACCATCTCAATCCTCGGTGTCTCATATCATAAATCTCAATTTCAAAACCCTTAGCACACATGACACCTTGTGGCCACATATTTCCATCTCCCTTTGCACAACAAAATCCACGTACTACCCAAAACATATTGTCCACAACCAATGCAGTTAGGACGCCGAAGGAGTCTCGTTTATATAACATAAAATAAATTTTTAGTTTCTAAACCAATTAGGAAATCAACAAGAAAAGTGGAAGTTATTTTTTTGAAATCATTTGAATGAAGAAAATACCCTTTTCAAATAAAATACAACATCAAATAAGCTATTGCCTTCAATATAGGATTTATTCATAGAAATTCCTTTTAAGTAAGATCAAATCTCAAACGGGTTAAGGAAATTTAATTGAGAAACCAATTGAAATAAAATATAAAAATTATTGAAATTTGAATTATTGAAATATATATATATATATATATATATATATATATATATACACGGAAAGTTTAAATTTAAAAGGTCATACAAAGTAGCG
>ML262346.1:7686-99452 GCA_005239495.1 Nicotiana undulata
CTCGAAGAAGTAGTGACGAGAGGTCGACTCGATACTCACTAAGGTCCAACAGTAATAAAGTAAGCACGGTGTAAGGAAAACTGTAGGAAAGTAAACAAATAATCAAGTACATCAATATAGGACATCAAATAACAATCTCAAATCAAACAAGTTTGGTATCCGCCGTGGCGTACGGCCCGCTCCCATATGGTACTCAATCTCGCTGTGGCGTACGACCCGATCCCACCCTAGTAGTCTCAATCTCGTCGTGGCGTACGACCCGATCCCACACTGGCAGTCTCAATCTCGCCGTGGCGTACGACCCGATCCCACCCTGGTAGTCTCAATCTCGCCGTGGCGTACGGCCCGATCCCATAATATAATCAATCATCACTCTGCCGTGGCGTACGGCCCGATCCCATCCCGTGATTCTCTTATCACTCTTAAGTCAAGCCAATTATCACAACGTTCAAAGACAACAGTATCAATCACACAAGTATATAAGTCATATCTATGCTATAACAGGGAAAAACAATGAACATGTTGTGTCCTAACTACCCGGACGAAGCAGTAATAGCCACTACGTACGGACTCTCGTCACTCGGTGCGTACGTAGCCCCCAAACAAGATCACATAGCAAACAAGGTTACCTAGAGGGATAATTTCACTCATACGAGGTTAAAAAGGAGACTCACCTCGCTTCGAAGATTCATCACCGGCTTCCAAGCCTCTACGACGACTGAAAATGGATGCGCACGCTCCCAAACTATCCAAATAACGACAATTCAATGAAAATATACTCAATAGATCATAACCAATTCAAATTACAAAGTTCCTCAGCCCGGCTCAATGAAATAAGCAAAATTCCCTTGGGCCCACGTGCCCGGACCTCGAAATTTCTTGAAGAAAATCTCTACCCGAAGCTTTACTAATTCAATTACACATTTTACTCAATTATTCATGCTCAATTCGTGGCTAAAATCCAAATTTCCAAATTTCTAGGTTTCTTCCAAATTTTCCTCAAATTTTCCCTAATCTTCATGTTCTAATCCATGTAATAATCTTGTATCTAACTTTAAATGAGTTGGAGTAACTTACCTTAACATAGATGACGAAAAACCCCTCTTGAAGCTCTCCAAAAATCGCCCATGGCTTTGAAAAATGAGAGAGAAATGCCAAAATCCCGTTTTTAATCAACACTGCCCAGGTATTTACTCAGTGCGATCGCGGAAAATGCCTTGCGATCGCGGAGTACAATTTTCCAGCCCAAAATTTGCTCTTTGCGATCGCGGAAAGAGCTTCGCGATCGCGGAGAACAAATGCCCAGCCTGCCCGGACAACCTCCAGTAGAATAGTCATAACGTTTTGGACAAAACTCCAAATGATGAATGGTTTAATGTTCTGAAAACTAGAATTCAAGATATATAACTTTCATTTGTTGGTAATCTCTCAATTCCTTATATATATCTAGATATAATCTGGCAAAGTCAGCCCATGCGCAACACAACTTTCTTCTTCATCTTCCCGGACACCCTGTAGTGTAACAGCCATATCTCTTTGTACACAAATCCAAATCATGAATGGTTTACATTTATAGAAACTAGACACAAAGGGCTACAACTTTTATTTTTATACCATTTCAAAATACCCCATATTGTGAGATATGAGCCTCCGAAGTCAAGTCAGTGCAGCCGAGAATTTCTTCTATGCGATCGCACCTGCGATCGCACATGCCTTTTTCCAGCTCCCTCCAAATCCTTCTCCGCGATCGCACCTTCCTCCTTGCGATCGCACAAGCCTGCCTGGCCCTTCTCCGCGATCGCACCTCAACATCCGCGATCGCCTAGGTCAAAAACTTGCCCCTCAGTCTCTTCTCCGCGATCGCATAGCTAAGGCTGCGATCGCACAACATTACCAAAAACACCAGCAAATAGCAACAACAATACCACCCGAAATGCCCCGAAACCACCCCGAAACACACTCGAGGCCCTCAGGACCCCGTCCAAACACACGACTCTGTCCCATAACATCCCACGAACTTGCTCTAGGCTTCAAATCCCATAAAACAACGCCGAAATCACGAATCGCACTAAAATCCAACTCTATGAACTTTGAAAATTCCAACTTCCACATTTGATGCCGAAACTTATCAAACCACGTCCGATTGACCTCAAATTTTGCAGGCAAGTCATATTCGACATTACGGACCTGCTCCAACTCCTGGAATCGCATTCTGACCCTGATATCAAAATTTCCATTTCCGGTCGAATTCTTCAAAAACCTTCAGTTTTCTATCTTTAGCCAAATAACCTTAAATTGACTTCCGGATATCCGAATTCACTTCTGATCGCGCTCCCAACTCCAGAATCACCATACNAACCTTCAGTTTTCTATCTTTAGCCAAATAACCTTAAATTGACTTCCGGATATCCGAATTCACTTCTGATCGCGCTCCCAACTCCAGAACCACGATACGGAGCTATTCACAGACTCGAAATCCCAAACGGACATTAGTATCGTTGAAATGTACTTCAAGTCAAACATAGGAAATTTCCTTAAAATACTGACTTTCCACAATATACGCTGAACTGCTCCCGGGTTATCCAAAACCCGTTCCGGACATACACCCAAGTCCGAAATCATCATACGAACCTGCTGGAACCTTCGGATCCTGATTCTGAGGTCGTTTACTCAAAATCCTAGCCTTACTCGATTTCTTCATCCTTAAGACTTCTGAAATGAGAATTTTCCCTTAAATTCAACTCCGATCTTCCTGAATTTAAATTCTGACCATATGCACAAGTCAATATACCTGAAATGAAGCTGTTCATGACTCCAAACTGCTGAACGATGCACTGGACCTCAAAACAACCGGTCGGGTCGTTACATTCTCCCCCACTTAAACGGACGTTCGTCCTCGAACGTGCCAGGAACTGCCCCAGAATTACCTGGAATTATTGTTTACCGCCTCGTGCACCTGCCCGTGCTACCACAACCCGGTTGAGAACATAAGCTTGATCAAATCTGAAGATATCCTCCTTTATTCATATAATAAGCTCCGAACTTAGTTCTAACATCTGAAATTCTCTGTCGGGCTTGTTTCTAACATTTGAACAACGAATCAACTACCACACGAGGCACCAGAACACAACTACAGGCCCTTGCTGAATCAGCACCATACACCGCCTGATCCATTATCTGACCACAATGACTCTCCACGGATCTTAATAGCCAAAATTCTGCGACTTTGATGCTCTCAAAGCACCTTATAAGTTACATTCATACATTTTGGTATAACGCTGGCGATACCACCACAGCGGAGGAAATGAGTAGAAATTCCTAACCAACTGCAGAGTTAACTAAACATCGAAATCCTTTCTCCTGACTAAGATTATCATCTCATTGCAACCAATGATGGTGATTGTCCTGTAATATACTTGCATAGTCTTATCACACCGATCCCAGATTTATAAACTTCGTCTTACCCAGTATGAAATGCTAAGACAACCAATCACCCCGAAAATGGCCATTAGCCTCACACGATGCCACAATGCGCCAATAGGCCACAATTCGAACACGACACATAAAGAAATGACTCCGGAAGGGACTACTCAACTCACACAACTAATATGAACTTTCCTTAGAAAATTATGAAGTAAATTACAAGAAAATAATTACAGGAGCCTTGCTCTGTATCACACTGTTCTAATCCAAATAACATACACATGGCGGCGTGCCACCCGATCCCATCATAAGACTTACATAAGGAAATATACACGGAGCTGAATTGCTCACTATTACAAATCACTGAATATCGGTCAGAAGCACGCTAAGTGCATAATACCATTCTGGGGAGACTGATAGAGCCATATGCTACAAAACACCAGCACGACTGAGGTGCGATATATAATCTGGATCTCAGGAGCCATCCTGCTCACATAACCTCATCACTACGCGGAACCTCAACACATAAGAAATTATCAAGCCGTTTCACAACTCACACGGCACAATCACAATATCACATGAATTTGACGAAGACGGGACAACACCTGATATCCCAATACCCCTCCTTGAGGAGCGCCATACTGAAATAAACACATCTGACTCGCATGAAGCCCATAATTTGTTTAAATCCATTCATTCACTTCAAGTCGATTCTGCTCGCACTGAACTAGGCGGATAGCCTTACCTGGGTCCATAATACCCCAATTCCTCTCATAATACACAAGAATAACAATCATAGCCGGGACAAACACCCCACAATCCACCATCAACTGAACCAAACGCCTTCCAGGCATAAATTCTCAATTAAGCAATATTACACTCCTTTATACTTGGTCTAATTCTTCAACCAATTACGTGACTACATGCCACACATATGCAATCTTCCCGCGGTCATGCTCTCACGGCCTTCCACACAAGGCAACAAGTCTGCACATCCTTACTCCTGATCCCACAAATGTTGCAAGACAAATCAAGAACCCATAACCAGGATACAAAGCCTCTTTCCTCAAACACCAATCTCAGGTGACACAGAAGACAATACCAGCTTACTCTAAACATTCAAATACTTTGCCCTTGCTCCTCCGAGCTCATGACATCCTTGTTAAAGCCGCACACCAATCTCAATTCTTACTTCCAGTTACATACCGCTTTTTGCACATAACATGCCAATATGATATGGCGCAAAATTCCATCATAACCCCTGAACCATTATTAGGGTGAACACTTCATTACCTAGGAACCTTGTTTACTGACTTCAATCCATGAGAATCATAACAACTCACAAGTGATCTCTCACAATCACAATACATGCAATTCCTTAAGCAGTGGTCTGAACCATCTTAACACCTCCGGGACCCGCCTACACCTGACAGCCCATAGCACTTGAATGCTTCCAACTGAAGTCTATTATGACGGCTGACAAGCCCCGCACATATTTGCACAAACCATACACATACTCAATCACACCGAAGAAATTGATCACTGTCGTACTTGTGCCATTTCAACCATGGCTAACCAACCTATCTTTTTTAATCATCTTTAATTGCCTCAAAGGTAATAGTAACTTCCTTCAACTCATAGCAGCTCAACCCTCACCCATCCCGAGTGACCTTGATTCACGAGACCATGCTGCCTAAATTCCGCAACCCGTCTCACAACTTCCTGAAAATCTTTCTACAACCCGGAGTCTATTTCCCTCACTCCTCCGATACTATCTAGCATGCTGAAATAACATAGACCACTCCAACCATCATCCTTCCTCTTAGAGATTATACTGCAGAAGCTCGATTCTTAATTATACTGCTGCCTGAAACCCTTAAACACCGCATTCTCTAACTTTCGAATTCATTAGGACCACCACTGAGAGTCACCTACTCTGACTGGCCCCGATTACAATCAACTCCAAGGATCTCCTAGCACATGAACACCCTTTCAGCGAAGCACGTGACTGAGTCGCTACCCTTACAACTTGCATATGCCTTAAGCACGAATTCTTAATTTTTTTCCCAAAGCCTAGCCCTGGTCCTATAGGACAAACTTCGCACACATTTATCGAATGCCATGCTCAATTACCGTTTTACTCCTTTCTCTTAGCTGTAACAACTTACCAATATGCCGACAATCCGCAACTCCACGAGGACACAACCCCCCACAACCCAACTGCAGGTGGTGGGACTCCCCCACTTTGGTTAACCTTATTCCTTTAAGCACTACCCAACTTCCTTTCCTTACGCCTGGCCTTTTTGAAATGGAACCACCACCTATCACTTTTCACATATCTTCCTTCATCGTGTGCTTCTCAATTGCGTCCTCAATACAGCATCCTTCTGTGTAGCTCTTTGAGCCAGCAGATCACCACAACTTCAAACTCTCTGAAGATCATCTTTCTCGTGATGCCTTCATTAGAGGTAACTGTTCAATTCTGAACCACTACACACCACGATCTCCGACAACCGCTTCTTCAGCACCGCTTCACAGCACTCTAACCCCATGCAACCGAAGAGCTATAACATCGGCAAATTTAACATATCCTATTCGATCAAACAACGATACCACAACATAGGTGAATACTCCACATTTCTCGATAGCACCAAGCCTACTACTTTATCAATCTGAACCGGACCGTTCATAGTCCAAGTGCCTTTCCTCCGCCGGAGCTAAAATACTGGAATCTCGAAACCACGCCCTGAGAAGACCTCCCTTCAAGTCATTCATTACCCCTACATATGGGCAAGCATCCTACCATCCTATCAACACCGTGCGATATCCAATCGTAAGCATCGTAACAACTTGATCATAGCCTCAAAGTCCTCAGAAACACAATTACTGAGCTAAAAATATATATTATTCTTCTGTAGGGAAACAACAACAGCCCCAACCAACTGCACATGGAAAACATCTCGCACCATATCCGTAGCACCATTTCAATTCCTCAAATCATCGAATCATAGCAAGAGCTTCGCGACGTATAAGATTGAGTAGGAAGAAACATAGGCATAAGCCTTAATGGAATCAAATCGCACGATGAGGAATCAAGAAGGGAAGTACTCCTACAACCCTGTAGCCTCTCGAAGATAAGTACAGACGTCTCCATACCGATCCGCAAGACTCTACTAGACTTGCTCATGACTCGTGAAACCTAAGGTAACCTAGTGCTCTGATACCACGTTGTCACGACCCAGAACCTATGGGTTGTGATGGCGCCGGACACACTGTCAGGAGAGCCAATCTGTTAATCAGTTGAAATACCTTCATGTTTAACAATTTCAAAATCGTTACCTTTATTGCATTTCATAATCAAATAAGTAAACTTTTGTAAATTAAACACAACAAGACATCTATTTAATTCAATAAAACAAGACTCACACATCCCCAGAACCCGGTGACACAAGTACATGAGCAGTTTCTAAGAATTTATACAATTATACAACTCTTGTCCGAGAAATAAATGGGACAAAGGCAATAGATATAAAATGTAAGTACACAGAAGGGAGACTCCGGAAGTTGTGGAACGCTTCTGGATGAATGCAGCCCGTATAAGTTTCCAAGTCAATCACTGTACTATAAAGGTACCTATGCAACAAAATGCACAGAAAGTGTAGTATGAGTACATATACATATATGTACCCAGTGAGTATCCCGTCTAATCTCAAAGAAGTAGCGACGACAGGTCGACTCCATACTCACTAAGGTCCAATAGTAATAAAGTAAGCAAGATGTAAGGAAAACTGTAGGCAAGTAAACAAATAACTAAGTACATCAATATCCGACATCAAATAACAATATCAAATCAAACAAGTTTGGTATCCGCCGTGGCGTACAGCCCTCTCCCATATGGTAGTCAATATCGTCGTGGCGTACGGCCCGATCCCACCCTGGTAGTCTCAATCTCGCTGTGGCGTACGGCCCGATCCCACCCTGGTAGTCTCAATCTCGTCGTGGCGTACGACCCGATCCCACCCTGGTAGTCTCAATCTCGCCGTGGCGTACGACCCGATCACATAATATAATCAATCATCATTTTGTCGTGGCGTACGACCCGGTCCCATAATATAATCAATCATCATTCTGCTGTGGCATACGACCCGATCCCATAGTATAATCAATCATCATTCTGCCGTGGCGTACGGCCCGATCCCATAATATAATCAATCATCACTCTGTCGTGGCGTACGGCCCGATCCCATCCCGTGATTCTCTTATCACTCTTAAGTCAAGCCAAGTATCACAACGTTCAAAGACAACAGTATCAATCACACAAGTATACAAGTCATATCTATGCTATAACAGGGAAAAACAATGAACATGATGTGTCCTAACTACCCGGACGAAGCAGTAATAGCCACTACGTATGGACTCTCATCACTCGGTGCGTACGTAGACCCCAAAAAAGATCACATAACAAACAAGGTTACCTAGAGGGATAATTTCCCTCTTAAGAGGTTAGAAAGGAGACTCACCTCGCTCCGAAGATTCATCACCGGCTTCCAAGCCTCTACGACAACTGAAAATGGATGCACACGCTCCCAAACTATCAAAATAACGATAATTCAATGAAAATATACTCAATAGATCATAACCAATTAAAATTACAAAGTTCCTCAGCCCGGCTCAATGAAATGACCAAAATGCCCTCGGTCCCACTTGCCCGGAACTCGAAATTTCTTGAAAAAAATCTCAACCCGAAGATTTACTAGTTCAATTACACCGTTTACTCAATTATTCATGCTCAATTCGTGGCTAAAATCCAAATTTCCAAATTTCTAGGTTTCTTCCAAATTTTCCTCAAATTTTCCCTTATTTTTCATGATCTAATCCATGTAATAATCTTGTATCTAACTTGAAATGAGTAGGAGTAACTTACCTTAACATAGATGACGAAAAACCCCTCTTGAAGCTCTCCAAAAATCGCCCATGGCTTTGAAAAATGAGAGAGAAAGGCCAAAATCTCATTTTTAATCAACACTGCCCAGGTATTTACTCAGTGCGATCGCGGAAAATGCCTTGCTATCGCGGAGTACAATTTTCCAGCCCAAAATTTGCTCTTTGTGATCGCGGAAAGAGCTTCGCGATCGCAGAGAACAAATGCCCAGCCTTCCCGGACAACCTCCAGTAGAATAGTCATAACGTTTTGCATAAAACTTCAAATGACGAATGGTTTAATGTTCTAAAAACAAGAATTCACGATATATAACTTTCATTTGTTGGTAATCTCTCAATTCCTTATAGATTTCTAGATATAATCTGGTAAAGTCAGCCCATGCGCAACACAACTTTCTTCTTCATCTTCTCGGACACCCTGTAGTGTAACAGCCATATCTCTTGTACACAAATCCAAATCACGAATGGTTTACATTTCTAGAAACTAGACACAAAGGTATACAACTTTAATTTTTATACCATCTCAAAATTCCTTATATATTGTGCGATATGAGCCTCCGAAGTCGAGTCAGTGCAGCAGAGAATTTCTCCTATGCGATCGCACAAGCTTGCCTGCGATCGCACAGGCCTTTTTCAAGCTCCCTCCAAATCCTTCTCCGCGATCGCACCTTCCTCCTTGCGATCGCACAAGCCTGCATGGCCCTTCTCCGCGATCGCACCTCAACATCCACAATCGCATAGGTCAAAACCTTGCCCCTCAGTCTCTTCTCCGCGACCGCATAGCTAAGGCTGCGATCGCAAAGCATTACCAAAAACACCAGCAAACAGCAACAACAATACCACCTGAAATGCCCGGAAACCACCTCGAAACACACTCGAGGCCCTCAGGACCTCGTCCAAACACACGACTCAGTCCCATAACATCCCACGAACTTGCTCTAGGCTTCAAATCCCATATAACAACGCCAAAATCACGAATCGCACTAAAATCCAACTCTATGAACTTTGAAAATTCCAACTTCCACATTTGATGCCGAAACTTATCAAACCATGTCCAATTGACCTCAAATTTTGCAGGCAAGTCATATTCGACATTACAGACCTGCTCCAACTCCCGGAAACGCATTCTAACCCCGATATCAAAATTTCCTTTTCCGGTCGAATTCTTCAAAAACCTTCAGTTTTCTATCTTTAGCCAAATGACCTTAAATTGACTTCCGGATATCCGAATTCACTTCTGATCGCGCTACAAACTCCATAAACACCATACGGAGCTATTCCAAGACTCAGAATCCCAAACGGACATCAGTATCATTGATGTACTTCAAGTAAAACTTAGGAAATTTCCTTAAAATACTGACTTTCCACAATATACGCTGAACTGCTCCCGGGTTATCCAAAACCCGTTCTGGACATACGCCCAAGTCAAAAATCATCATACGAACCTGCTGAAACCTTCGGATCCTGATTCCGAGGTCGTTTACTCAAAATCCTAGCCTTACTCGATTTCTTCAACTTAAGACTTCTGAAATGAGAATTTTCCTTTAAATTCAACTCTGATCATCCTGCATTTCAATTTCGACCGTATGCACAAGTCAATATACATGAAATGAAGCTGTTCATAACTCCCAACTGCTGAACGACGTGCTAGACCTCAAAATGACTGGTCGGGTCGTTACAGGTCAGGACCAGTCCAAGAATTTTCAAGACTGAACGACATAAAAGTCTATCTATTTAGGGACCAACGAGAGAAGAGGTATGTTCTCAATTGCCCACCAGCACTGTGCAAATACTCAATGGATGTGAGGCCTCCCCAGGACCCGACGGTGGGAAACCATGCACTTATCCTAGTTCCATCGTTAAAGAGAAGTCTTGTGCTTCAAGCATAGAGGGAGAATGGGGCTTCAAACAACCATGAAACAATGTATAGGCCTACTAATATTATTATTTGGAATATTCATGGGGATAACAATAAAAATTTCAGGGTTAATTTTCGCGAAATGCTAGATACCCATAGGCCTTGCATGGTTATGCTCTTAGAAACAAGAATGGAAAGCCATCTCTCCCTCCTTAACGATTTTGATTTTTCCCAAATGATCGAGGTCCCAAGTGATGGTCAATTTGGTGGTATAGTGCTGCTTTGGGACACCAATGCCGTCACACTGCACAACTTTGTTAGAAACAATCATGAAATTCATACAACAATCGAGGTAATCCCTTAAAAAATTACTTGGCTTTTTTCTTCAATTAATGCTAGCACTAACCTTAATAAAAGGGATGAGATGTGGAATAACATAGAAATTTTTTTTAGTAGTTACAAAGGTCCATGGTTACTAGGGGGATTTTAAGGACATCCTCACTTCAAATGAGTAGCTAGGTGGTAACCCCATTAACCATAGACGTAGAAACTTATTATGGAATCGTATTAATCGTTTCAATCTATTAGACCTAGGCTACAAGGGGTGTAAATACACCTGGTCGAACCATATAAAAAATCTAAGGGATTAATCATGGAACGGCTAGACAAAGTCTTCACTAACAAAGAATGGCTCTACTTATACCCTAAGGCAGTGGTGATCCATCTTCCAAAAACCCACTCGGATCATAACCCTTTACTAATTAACCTCATACCTAAAAATGTTAACTATAATAACAAACCATTTCAGTTAGAAACTATTTGGTGTAGACACCCGGACTTCATTAATGTTTTCAAAAATAGCTGGCTTGGTAGTGACCTTGTTGATGCTCAAAATAAATTCAGAAATGAGGTTATCAATTCGAAGAACTCTACCATTGGGGATATTTTTAAAAAAAAGAATATTAGCTAGATTAAGTGGAATCCAAAACTCTCCTAGATATCATGACAACCACTTCTTACAAGAGTTGGAATCTAACCTTCAACTTAAATTTAATTATATTCTTCATATGAAGCATGATTTCTAGAAATTAAGATCTAGAATAATTTGGCTCAATGAAGGTGATGCCAACACCAAATATCTCCACATACTGGCATCCAATCGTAAGTGTCGTAATGCAATCATGTATTTCATTAAGGATAATGGTGACTGGATTTCTGACCCTAAAGATATTCTTTATCACACCATTTCCTTCTTCATGGATGCATTTAGGACATCAGAAGCATCTACTCCTATTACAAAATCAATATCAGATCCCTTGAATGCCAAAAAGATTGACCTTAGTAGCCTACATCACCCCATAACCAACATGGAAATCACTAAAGCAATCTTTTCCTTTATACTTTTCAAAGCACCTGGCCCCGATGACATACACCTTTTTTTTACCAGAAATATTGGCATATAATTAGGAACTCTATTACTACCTACTGTCACAAAGTATTCAGTACTCAATCCCTACCTAGTAGCATCAATGATACCTTCATCTTCCTCATCCCTAAATTTCCTAATGTCAATAATCTCAAAAACTTTAGAGCTATTGGTCTTTGCAACACCTCTTATAAAATCATTACTAAAATATTAACCAATAGGATAAAGCCCTTCATACCCTATCTTATTAGTCCTATGCAATCCAGCTTCATTAAGAATAGATGAACTAGTGACAATGCAATCATAACTCAAGAAATAATGAACAACCTTCAAAGGGCAAAAAAATCCAACTTTGATATGATTATTAAGCTTGATTTGGAAAAATCCTTTGATAGGCTAGAATGGTCTTTTGTACACATGACTCTCCATTACTTCAAGTTTCCCCCAAATCTATCTCGTTTAATTATGCATTGCATAATGACAAGCTCAATGGGGATCTTAGTAAATGGGGCAAAAACAAACTACTTTAAACCTAGTCGGGGTATTAAGCAAGGAGATCATGTCTCCCCCTATATATTCATCCTTTGCATTGAACTCTTATCTAGGTTAATCAATCACCAAGTTGATATTCTTAATTGGGATCCTATTCGCATTAGAAAGAATGGACCATCCCTCTCCCATATCCTATTTGCGGATGATATAACCTTAATGAGGAAAGCAAACAAAAAAACAAGTCTTTGCATAAAAACTTGCATGGACTTCTTTTGTATGCAATCTGATCTTGCTATCAACACCTCCAAATCAAGAATTGTTCTCCCAAAGAATTGCCCCAAAGTTCAAACTGATTTTCTAACAAACCGTTTTGGCATAAAATCCACTAATGAGTTTGGAAAATACCTGGGATTTCCACTCAACCACTCACCAAAAGCTAAAGATTTGCAGTTTATAATTGACAAAATGCATACCAAATTAGCTCATTGGAAATGCCCTTTTATTAACATAGCTGGTCGAACCACTCTAGCCTCAAGCACTTTGGGTACAATTGAATCACATGTAATGCCATACACTCTCCTTCCCCCCAGAACCCTAAAAACAATAGACAAGATTCAAAGAGATTTTATATGGGGTACCTCTAAGGATGCTAAGAAACTTCATCGAATCAATTGGAAAATGGTAACTAGAGATAGGAAGGATGGAGGATTAGATATTCATCAAGAAAGAGCCAAAAATTTGGTGTTACTAGCTAGCCTTGCTTGGAGACTTTTAAAAAGCCCTAGCACTCCGTGGTGTCACCTCATTATGGCAAAATATGCTACCAACAAATGTACCACGAGTACTTCTCTCATCTGGAAATCCATCCTAAAGGGTTGGAAAGTGTGTTGCCAAGGCATTCTTTGGCATCCATCCACCACCTCTAGAATGAACATTTGGACTAACAAATGGATTTACAATTCCAACATACTTAGATGCTCCATAGAAGATCCTATCAATAAATAAGAATGACCTCAATCTCTCAATAAGTGATCTAATAAATAACAAGGAATGGAATGTTAAGGCCTTTTCCTTTAAACTACCTTTGGAGACAATGGAGAACTTAATTCTGACACCTATCCCTTGCAAAAAGGAAATAATTGATAGATTTAGTTGGAGCCTCGACCCTAATGGTACCTTCACAACAAAGTCGTGCTACAATCTTGCCACTACCTCCATACCCAATCCAAATACCTTTGAATGGATCTGGAACCTCCGTTTCCCTAGACAAATAATTTGTTTTTTACGAATATGCTTACATAACAGAATTCCCAGTCGAGCCTACTTAGCCAAAATAGGTATAAATATCGACACTGCTAAATACGATGAGTAATACAAACTGGTTGATAAATCTAAGGGATATTTTCATCTCCCATAACTCTAACACAATTAGCTGGGAAACCCTTTTCCCCTTAATCATTTGGAAGATATGGAAAAATACAAAAAATAATGATATAAACAACCTCAAACTTAATATTGATACAAACAAGACAATCCATCTTGCATGGGAATTTGTTTTCTTCACAGCAAAAAATCCTTTCATAAACAAGAAGATCAAAACTAGGGTAAAGTGGGAAAAACCACCCAAAAACATGATCAAACTAAATTGTGATGGTGCTTTTACTAGTAATACTAACACAACAGGTCTTGGGGGAGCATTCCAAAATAGCAGTGGAGATTGGATCACGGGATTCCACAAATCAATCCAAGCACTCTCCCCTACACATGCTGAATTGATGGCACTACTGGAGGGACTGAAAATTGCCAGGGAATGCACTTCGAAAAGTTGGAAATTGAAACTGACTCCACGGAAATCATTAAACTTATATACGAAGACACTAATGCACCAACTGAAGCACCCACTCCTGAGGCATAATTTCAGAGAAGGCAATGAAGTGGCACACCTAATTGACAAAGTAACAGTCAAGCATCCTCCCTCTACTAAGTGTTTCTACCATGCTCGTCCACCCTATTTTGTTGAAGATGAATTATTGAAGGACAAACTTGTGTTTTGTAATAGTATTAAAAATATTTCTACTAGTACTTGTAACCATCTAGCAAGTATGGGCAATAGTAATGCCCTAAAAACTATTTCCAACCTGGGGTAGCTCCTATCCTAGTAATATAAGTATGCCGTTTATGTTTAAAAAAAGTGAATATAGACGAAAATAACATTTAAATAAACTAAAGTTTGAACCAATTTTGGGTCGAATCAAAAGATCTGAAAACTCTAACTTTAGGTTAGGTGTGAATCAGTGAGAGATACGAAAAATATTCGTACTTACACAGAAAAGCTGATGAACATAGACGGAAACAACAGTAGGTTAGAGATTTGAACCAGCCTTGGTTTGATCTCTACAGGATCCACTTGCCATTTGAGGCAAGAAAATTAGGTAACACCAAAAATGGGTAACCAGTAAGGAAGATAAGCCAAATAAGGTAAGAAATCAAATAGTGATTCCATTAGGGGTTTAGAATCGGGGAGGTTTACCTGACGGCGCTAGGGTTTTGAGAGGATACAGATGAAAGAGGTAAGGAGAGTATAAAGGCGGGCTGGGTGAAGTGATTAGGGTTTATATGGGTTAAGTAAGTTAAAAGGGGTGGGGTGATTGTGGGCCGTTGATTTTAGAAATCAACGATACTGATTCGAGGGGTTCTGGGTCGGGGTTTTAAATGGGTCTAGGAATTGGGTATTGGGTATTGGGTTGGTGTATTGGGCTGGTATATTGGGTAAGGTAATGGGTAGTTTAGGTAATTGGGCTAGGTCCGAAATTGGATTTTTTAGGATCTATGTTTGAAATACCCAATTAATTAGTAATATAATTAATAAATAGCATGAAGATGATTTAAAACAATTACTTAACATTAGAAAAATATAAAAAGTCATTTTCTTGGATAAATAAGGTAATTATGCATATATGTGGGCTATTATTGCAAAATATGTAATTTTAGCCCGAGGATGCAAAATACAGTTATAATAAATACATCAAAAATATTTAAAGCTTAATATGGGTATAGATGATAAAAATTAAATGATGAATCATCATAAAATTATTTGTGATGCAATTAGCAATTACTTAAATAATAAAAATGTAGGAATAAATAGATTAAAAGCCTTTAAAAATTATAGAAAATTATGGAAAAATACTGGATGATGCTCGTGCACTATTTTGAAGGTATATATGTATATTAAAAATATATGAGGGAAAAATTGGGTATCAGCACGTTGTATGTTGAAACCTGGCGCTGGGCTCCCCGACTTCGACCGTGTTAAGGCTTCGGAGCCATATACTAAGGAAAACAGAGTTGCTCCGGTACTCGATGTCGATGTTGTCCGATACGCCCATAGAACCTTGGGAAATTTTTCTCTCCACTTTTTTTGGCTTCATTTAGCATTTTCTTCAAGTTTTGGATGATAGTCTTGTTTGTTGATTCGGCTTGTCCGTTCCCACTAGGGTGATACAGTGTTGATAGTATCCTCTTTATTTTGTGATCTTCGAGGAATTTCGTTATGTTGTTGCCGACGAACTGTTTGCCATTATCACATACTATTTCTGCGGGTATCCCGAACCGTACAAAATCGATCACTTCTTTTTCCCTAAATTTTTCGAAGGCATGTGCTTAAACCCATTAAGAGAAATAGTCAGTAATAAATAATATGAACTTAGCTTTACCTAGGGCTGATGACAGAAGACCGACGATGTCCGTTCCCCATTTCATGAATGGCCATGGGGATACGACCGAATGAAGTTGTTCGCAGGGCTGGTGGATCATCAGTGCAAACCTTTTACATTTATCGCATCTTTGAACAAAATCCTTAGAATCTTTTTCCATGTTATCCCAATAATATCCCGCTCTAATGACCTTTCGAACTAGAGACTCGGTGCCAGAGTGGTTTTTACAAGTGCCTTCGTAGATTTCTCGCAGAACATAGTCAGTATCTCCTGGTCCCAAGCATACTGCCAATGGACCATCGAACGTCTTTCTGTACAATGTTCCATCTTTGTCTAATGTGAATCAAGCGGTTTTTGTCTATAGGGCCCTCAATTCTTTTGAATTCGATGGAAGTTTCCCATTCTTCAAATATTCGATGTATTTGTTTCTTCAGTCCCAAGTTAACCTTGTAGAATTTATTTCTGCGTGTCCTTCCTCGATTACAGATCTCGAGAGTTGGACGATAGTCCCTGAGTTGATCTCATCTTCTTCAATCGATGACCCCAAATTGGTAAGTGCATCAACCTCGGTATTTTGTTCTCGAGGTATATGTTGTAGAGTCCACTCTTTGAAGCGGGGCAAGGTTACCTGCAATTTGTCTAAGTACCTCTGCATCCTGTCCTCTCGAACTTCGAAGGTTCCGTTTACCTGGTTAACTACCAATAGGGAGTCGCATTTAGCTTCAACGACTTTCGTTCCCAAGCTTTTAGCTACCTCGAGACCTGCAATCATAGCCTCATACTCGGCCTCGTTGTTAGTCAATTTGGCTATTTTAATTGATTGTCTAATAATGATGCCCGTGGACGATTTCAAAACAATTTCGAGTCCGGACCCTTTCACATTCGAGGCATCGTCCGTGAAGAGGATCCATATCCCCGACGATGTACCAATTTTAGCAAAAGTTCATTTTTCCACTTCAGGTATGAGGGTTGGTGAAAAGTCGGCCATGAAGTCCGCTAAAATTTTAGACTTGATGGACGTTCTGGGTTGATATCCAATATCGTACCCGCCAAGTTCGACGGGCTATTTGGCCAATCAACCAGATAATTCGGGCTTGTGCAAAACATTTCAGAGTGGATAAGTGGTGATCACACATATGGGATGACACTGAAAATATGGCTTTAATTTTATAGATGCTCTTATTAATGCAAGTGCCAATTTCTCTAAGTGTGGGTACCTAGTTTCGGCATCTCCTAAGGTCCGACTCACGTAATAAATAGGAAACTGCGTACCTTGTTCTTCTCGAACTAATACACCACTTACCGATATCTAGGACACTACCAAGTATAGGTACAACTTCTCATCTGCCTTTGGAGTGTGGAGCAAAAGTGGGCTCGATAGGTGTTGTTTCAATTCCTCCAATGCTTATTGGCACTCCGGGGTCCATGTGAAATCATTCTTCTTTTTGAGTAAGGAAAAGAACATGTGGCTTCGATCTGATGACCTCGAAATGAATCGGCCGCAGTTATCCGCCCGGTCAGTCTCTGAACGTCTTTCACACTGTCCACGATGGTGATGTCCTCAATGGCCTTAATCTTATCAGGGTTGATCTCGATTCCCCGAGTTGACACCATAAAGCCGAGGAATTTTCCCGAGCCGACCCGGAAAGCGCACTTTTCGGGGTTAAGCTTCATGTTGTACTTCTTCAAGATTTCGAATGTCTCCTTGAAATGACTCAAATGGTCCTCTGCGCACAGAGACTTAACTAACATATCGTCAATGTAAACTTCCATTGATTTACCTATATGTTCTTCGAACATCTTGTTAACTAGGCGTTGATATATAACTCCCGCATTTTTTAGCCCGAATGGAAATTACATTATAACAATAGGTCCCAGAGTTAGTGATAAAAGAAGTCTTTTCTTGATCCTCTGGGTCCATCTGGATCTGATTGTACCCAAAATATGCGTTGAGAAAGGTAAGTATCTCGTGGCCGGCCCTGGCATCGATCATTCGATCGATGTTAGGCAAGGGAAAAGAGTCGTTTGGACACGCTTTATTCAGGTCCTTATAGTCTACACACATTCTAAGTTTGTTCCCCTTTTTGGGGACTACGACTACATTGGCTAACCATTCGGAATACTTTACCTCCCGAATGGACCTTATATTGAGAAGTTTGGTTACCTCGTCCTTGATAAAGGCGTGCTTTACCTCGGACTGGGGCCTTCTCTTTTGCTTTATCGGTCTGAACTTGGGATCCAGGCTAGGCCGATGAGTTGTTATCTTTGGTGGGATTCCTGTCATGTCTAAATGGGACTATGCAAAGCAATCCATGTTATGAATAAGAAATTGAATGAGTTTTTCCTGAGTTCGGGGGTCAACCCCGTTCCAAGGTATACCTTTCGTTCGGGTAGATACTGGATCAGTATCACCTGTACTTGGTTGCATCTGATTCTTCGAGAACCACGAAAGTTCGAGGAGTGAGAAAATCCTCTTATTTTTCCTCGATTACTTGTTTCTCCGATTCGGTCGAGGCTGGGGGCGGTGATTGTTATTTAGTCGTGTGCTTATCTTTGGTGCTCGATTTTTCTGAAGTCGAAGGTGTTGATATTAACGACACCTCATTGACTGCAAACATTTCCTTTGTAGCGTGTTGTTCCCCGTAAACTGTTTTCACACAATCCGCCGTTGGGAACTTCATCATTTGGTGAAGGGTCGATGGTATTGCCCTCATGTTGTTGATCCAGGGCCTTCCGAGTAGTGTATTTTATCTCATGTCGCCTTCGATGACATGAAATTTTGTGTCTTGGATGGTCCCGACCACGTTCACTGATAGGATTATCTCCCCCTTCGTTGTTTCACTAGCCATGTTGAAGCCGTTTAGGACTCGAGATGCAGGTACAATTTGGTCTAGCAAGTCGAGCTGCTCTAGGACCCTCGATCTGAATATGTTCGCTGAATTACCTGGATCCACGAGAACACTTTTAACTTGAATTTTATTTAACAAAATAGAAATTACCAGGGCGTCGTTGTGCGGCTATGAGATGCCTTCTGCTTCTTCGTCAGTGAACGATAGAGTGCCTTTGGGCACAAAGTCTCGAGTCCATTTTTCTCTTGTGATGGATACTTTGGTGTGATTGAATATATGCCCTTGTGGGATGTTTACCCCGCCTACGATCATGTCAATAACATGTTGAGGTTCTTCTTGCGCGTTCTTTCTGTTGGCATCTCTTTCCCTGAAGTGATTTTTGTCTCGATCACTGAAGAACTCTCGAAGGTGGCCCTCGTTGAATAATCGAGCTACCTCCTCCCCCAACTGTCTGCAGTCTTCGGTCCTATGTCCATGTGTGCCATGATACTTACACATTAAGTTTGGATTTCTCTGAGAGGGACTGGTCTGTATAGTCCTGGGCCACATGGTGTATTTTGTCACGACCCAAATCCTAATTCGAGTCGCGATGGGGCCCAAACAGCGGGGTCAGGCAAGCCGATATAACCTTAACTAAGTGATACCCTTCCCATTCAACCGAACAAGTCAACAATTACCAGTTTAAAACAACTAACATGATACTAGCCTTGAGTGAAGGTAAAATCATAGTAAATACAAGGACGAAATAAGACATATACATAGTTATACAACCCAAAACCCAAAATATTTATATACCACGTGTGTGCCAGGATCTAGTGTCACAAGTGTCACGGGCAACTACTGAATATACAATGACTACAATATATACAGAGTCTCAGTCTGAACGAAATAGACAGAGGACATAACAAAAGAACTCCAGGGTGCTGCTAAGAATTCGCCGGGAAAGCAGCTCACTGTGAAGTATGACCACACTATCAATATCTAGCTCCGGCTTGATAATCAGACGTACCAGCCTCCGGACCTGTACAGTCAAGTACAGAAAAGAAAAGAAAGTGCAGCATGAGTACATATTAAATAAATATGTACCCAGTGAGTATCCCGTCTAAACTCGAACAAGTAGTGACGAGAGGTCGACTAGATACTCACTAAGGGTCCAGCAACATAATGTAGAACAAGATAAGGCTAAAGCAATAGGCATGTGAAACAGTAAGCAGCAAGTATATGAACTCATAATGTAACACAAGTAAGAGCACCAAGTACCAATTCCTCTTATTCAACAATACCTTGCCAATACTGTCATATGTGAACCAGACTCAAGTGTACATATACCGACACGGACAAGACAACCGGCCGGAGTCATAAGGTAGGTCATAAGGACTTAGGTCATAAGCTTCCCACGATCGCGAATCATACATGCGACTCGTGTGCTGACTCGATAGTAATAAGCTCCCCACGATCGCGCATCATGCCTGCGACTCGTGTGCTGACTCGATAGTAATAAGCTCCCCACAATCGCACATCATTCCTGCGACTCGTGTGTTGACTCGATAGTAATAATATTCACATATAGGTACCTACGGGTACCGACTCGACCGTGATCTTAATAGGATTGTGACAATATCGTATCACTGATAGCCAATTAGGATTTACATCATCATATTTTTACCTCTCCCATGTCATTTCAACAATAAACATAATTTATGATACACACAATGGTTCAAATAAGGCACGAAATGGCATGCTCGTGGGTCCTACGGCTACCCGACATAGCAATATAGTCGCCACGTACGGACTCTCGTCACTTGGTACGTACGCGGTCCCCCTCAACATGTACACCTAGAAAACAAGGAACCTACGGGGACATTTCCCCCTTACAAGTTTGGAGAGGAGACTCACCTCGTGACGATATCACCCCTCGAATCAAGGATGCACCCGAATTTCTGAAATCTACACCCGAGGACTCGCAACTAGCCAAATATAGTATGATTGAATCAATGCTAAGCTCAAAGAAGGAGAATTAATAAGAAACTTTAAAATTAAGCATTCTTGAAGGTTTTTGAGATTTCCACCTCGGGCCCACGTTTTCGGATTTTGAAAATTCTCGAAGGAATAAATTACCCGCAGCCTAAGGATCGTAATTACATAATTTATTTAGGAATTCATGGCTAAAAAGGGATAATTCACTAATTATCAAAGCCCTAGAATTTTCTACCCAAATTTTCCCATAATCTGATATTTTAATAGGTAACCTAGTTAGATTTCCATAATAAATTCATGAATTTAGGGAGGAAATTATACTAACCTTGAAGGACTTGACCTTGGACAGCTTTTCCCTAGCTTTGAGGAGCTCTAATGGAGGTTGGGCATTGAATAATGAAGAAGAAACCCGTAATTGGGCATTTAAATACTACCTAGGAAAACCTTTACTGTGATCGCAACATTAGGCTTGCGATCGCAGAGACCAAGCTGTCAGACCACTGCGATCGCGGCTGGAGGTCTGCGGTCGCGGAGAATAAATGGCCCTGGGCCCCAAACGACACTATGCGATCGCATAGATGGGTCCTGCGATCGCGAAGAGTGGGGAGTTAGGCTTATGCGATCGCAGGAGTGAGGTCTGCGATCGCAGAGAGTGGGGGAAGAGACTTATGCGATCGCAAGGTGATGTCGGCGATTGCAGAGAACAAATTTAGCCCAGAATAAATCCCTCTCTACGATCGCAATCATCCCTCTGCGATCGCAGAGAAGGTAACCAGACAGGAATTTTTTGGTTTATCTAACTTAGCTCCCGGGGTCTAAAACACCCCTGAGCCTCCCGGGACCCTGTCCAAAAGCATCGGCAAGTCTGTATTCATGATACGGACTCGCTCAAACTTCCGGAACATGAAAAACAACAACGAAACTCAAAATTCAACCCCAAAACCAAATTAATCAAACTTAAGAACTTGGAAATTCTAGAATCCACTTCATTACGTCGAACAGGTCTATACTACTCGGAATGACCCCAAATTTTGCAGACAAGTCATAAATGACTATACGGAACTATTGCCGGTCCAGGAATTCCATTCGGACCTCGATAGCATAAATTCACGTCCCAACCCAAACTTCAAAGATAAGGAAATCCTAATTTCCATTTCGGGCGCCGAAATGCTCCCGAGTCATCAGAAACCCAAGCCGAACATACGCCCAAGTTCGAAATCATCATACGGAGCTACTGGAGTTGTCAGAACTCGATTCCGAGGTTGTTTACTCAAAGTGTTGACCGAAGTCAAACTTGGCCAAAAAGGCCAGCCTTAAGGAACAAAGTGTTCCTAAACCATCCAATTCATTCCCAAATCCCGAACCACCCGCTCCCGCGAGTCATAAAGCACGAGCTGCTATGGAAGGTTTCATTTAAGGGAACGGAGTCCTAATACGCGAAACGACCGGCTGAGTCGTTACATATTTGATCCTCCCGATAACCGATACAATTCCTGATGCATCGACACTGAAATTGTATTCGATAATCCTAGCGCTTCTTAGGGATCTGCATATTTGTCGAAGCCAGTTTTTCTCTTTAGTCCCCGAGAATTCTTCCCTCGGTCACCTGTTCGATCATTCCGGGCAAAATTGCGTCTCAGACTGTTATTCGTTCGATCTAAAACATACTGATGATACCAATCTTTACTCAGCCTTGATTCTCTATCAACGTCTCTCTGGTTTTTACTAGTCGACTGGTATGGATGTACTGAACCTGAGGGGGCTCCCAGTTGGTCGTCTTCGACCCTAATCCTCGACTGATATCGATTGTGAACATCTGCCCATATCACAGCCGGGTAATCTATTAAATTATGCTTCAACTGGTGTGATGCGATCGAACTCCGCTCGTTTAATCCTTGGGTGAAAGCTCGAACAGCCCTATCGTCAGTAATTGGTGTTAGTTCCATATGTTCCATTTGTAATCGAGATATGAACTCTCTTAGCATCTCGTTATCCCTCTGATTCACTTTGAAAGGTCTGATTTTCTCGTTGCAACCTTTATGGCACCAACGTGTGTTCTCACAAATGAATCCTCTAACATGACGAACGAATCAATAGAATTCGGCGGCAAGTTGTGATACCAAATCATACTTCCCTTCGACAGGGTTTCTCCGAACTTCTTCAGCAACACTAACTCGATTTCGTCAACTTCCAAATCATTTCCTTTATGGCGCACGTATAAGAAGTAACATGCTCATTTGGGTCAGAGGTTCCGTTGTATTTAAGTATATCGGGCATACGAAACTTCTTTGGGATGGGTTTCGGAGCCGCACTCGGAGGGAATGGTTTTTGCACAAACCTTTTGGAGTCCATTCCCTTTAAGATTGGTGGTTCCCCCGGTATTTGATCAACTCGAGAGTTATAAATTTTGCACCTTCTTGTTGTTGGCCTCGATTTTATTTTCTCCCGATTCTATTCTCTTAGTAAGCTCCTCGAGAATCCTCATTATAGCAGGGTTGGTTGTCGAAGAATTATCACCCGATCTTTTAGGCACTGGCTCGGTACGACGAGTGGCCTCTTGTTCGACCATATTCAGTGCCCTGTGCTGATTTTGCAACTAAGCAATGGCATTTTGTTGGGCTTGCAACATTTCAAATATAACTTGGATATTGACACATTCGTCTCCTCTGCCTGTGTGCCTCGACCATCAGCTCGACCTTCTCTGCGCACACTTCCTTCGGGGTCTACGCCTAAATCCGTGTTTAGAGCCATGCGAACTGACATCAATCGGGTTGACGGGCGGTGCTCCTCCGAGGTCATCCTACGACACCTCGATTCCTGGAGCGACAACATTATCGTTCTCTCCATGGAGTCTGAGGCCGTTGTCACCATATGCAGCTGTGTTTTGTGAGTTTGACATGATTTTAACCAGAAAACAAAATTCTTGACAAGAAACAAGTGTAAAATAGTGTGTTATACCAGAATTAGTATTGAACAATCACTATTATCCTTAGCCCCACGGTGGGCGCCAAACTGCTTTTCTCGATATACGAGTAACAGTTAAACTTGTAATGTGGTCATAGGGATACATGATCTGATTCAATGCCAATTGATAAAAAGCTAAATAAATAAATTAATTAAACGATTGAAATGGATCGAACCAGTGTCGTTTGCAAGTTATCAACCTCGAATTACGATAGGTTCGAGATCAAGTCAAGATAGGAATTATAAGCGAGCGAAAAAGTATAGTGTTTGTATTTCTCAGTAAGTGCGTATGTGATTCGTATGATGATCCTCTTACAAATGAACATGGTTCCTCTTTGTATAGTAGAAGAATCCTCAATAAGGCATAACTCTAATTTCGAAAACAGAATACATGATTGATATCAATAACCGTTAAGGGTTCTGTCAGTCCCGAGATTCCTGCCGAGAATTGTGACCGATTGAGGATATCTCGTTATTCCGTTACTCGATGTCGATCTTACCCGGTCTCGGTCCTTCAGTCTCCGTATTCTTCGAGCTCGAGCTTGGTTCGATATGGACTTACTCTCGAGGCAGGCCCTCGAGCCCATAAAATCGGACGTGGTCGATTTCAACCGTATACAAATATTTTCCAAGTCATGTTATGGTTGCTGTAGTTCTAACTCTAGCACGATTTGGCACTCCAGGATAAGCAGTTGGATTTTGTACTTTATTGTTGTACGAACTCCATTATGCTATCTTGGAGTTTTATGTGAAATAACTTTTAAGTGATGTTCCGATTGTTGTAGTTCTAATCCTAGATGAATTTAATACTCTAGGATAAGTAGCTGGATTTTGCACTCTATTGTTGTAGAAACTCTAGTTTGTTATCCTGGTGTTTTAATATGTGAAACCTTTTCATGTCTACTTTTGGTTACTGGAGAACTACTACCTGCATATTTTTCGTACTCCAACATAGGGAGCTGGTTTTCGCATTTGTTATTTTTGGAACTCTAGTATGCTATCCTGGCGTTTTAATATGTAAAATATTTTTAAGTTTAGTTGTGTTACTATCTGTTTTGTTGATTAATTTTTTCCATTAAACATCTTGCTTATGTGATGTAATACAGTTTTTAAGTGTTATTTGTTAGGCTATGGAGATAAATAAAAGAGTTGAAGATAGATTTCAGGAGCTTGATATGTGGTACACCATTGAGTGTCAATGGAGAGGTAATCGCCATTATCAGAAAATAATGCAATCCTTTTTTTTTAAATGAAAAATCAATCGAAGAAATTAAAAGGAGGCGTTTTTGGGGAAGTTTATGAAGTTAGAAGATGATGAATTAATTACATGGGAGGTTAATTCATTGCATGTTGTTGGCGCAACTATCAAGTAATGACAAGACTTTTATCAAATTCAAGGTGTTTGATCATATGGTATTTTTTTACCAGAGTGCAATTCTTCCCAGTATGGAATGAGTAAAGAATGTGAAAATCATCAATGGCTTGAAGGTTTTGGATGACTATGTATTTGTTGTGAATTAGTTAGAGTGCAGGTTGAAGACTGACTATTTTCATGTTATGAATGATAGTATGAAGTTTAGTCTTTTGCTTAGTTTCATAAAAGATCATTCATGTCTTCGCAAAGAGAAATCAAACGAAATAAGGAAGAGTTCTGAATTGGATGATTTTGAATCATTAGTTGAACCAGATCATTACGATGGATTGGATGATCATGATACGGTTAAACTTGCTGAGATCTACTTGGTCGATGCAATTTTATTGGGTAATGGCCCCAGTAAAGCGTTATGAAAAACTTGTTAAACCAGCTGATAAGTTATGTTATTTTGTTTTTTTGATGATTTGCCAACAATATCCAGGAACCAGATAGAAACCAGTTGTGATCAGTTCCTTTGGCCTTAATATGACGTGTTACTTCATGTTTTGATGTTGGTCAAACATTCTCGAGAAATGAAATAGGGACCAGTTGTGATCAATTCCTTTGGCCTTAATATGATACGTTACTTTATGTTTTGATGCTGGTCAAACGTTGTCGAGTAATGCAGCAACACAACTGTAGCCTCCTAAAGCCACTAGAACAACCCGACCGGTCGTTTTGAGAATTATCGTCCCGTTCGGAGGCTTAAGGTCTAGAGAAGCTCCGTATAATGTGTTATGACGTGCGTGTGTGGTCGAGTTCGGATTTCGGATGATTTGGGATTGGTTTGGAAGAAGGATTCGTGTTTTAGAAGCTTATCCAGTAAAAGTTTACCCCAATTTGACTTTTGTGCAGAGAACTCTAAAATGGCGTTTAGATGATTCCAATAGATTCGTATAAAAAATTTGGACTTAGGCGTGCATCAAAATTTGGATTTGGAGGTCTGTAGGGTAATTTGATGCATTTTGGCGAAAATTGGAAAGTTGAAGTTTTGGAAGGTTAACAGGTTTGACCGGGAGTTGACTTTGTTGATATCGAGCTCGGATTGTAATTCCAAGAGTTGGATTAGCTCCATTATGTCATTTGGGACTTGCATGCAAAATTTGGCGTCATTCCGGCACGAGTTTCGGAAGTTGGAAGATTTGAAAGTTCATAAGTTCGATTCGAGGTGCGATTCGTAATTACGACGTTGCTTGATGTAATTTGAGGCCTCAATCAGGTCCCTGTTATGTTATGGAACTTGTTGGCATGTTTCGACGAGGTCCTAAGTGCCTCGGGTGTGTGTTGGATAGGCTATGGGCCATTTTCTTCTATTTTTTGACTGTTGATTGCTGGTAACTGGAGTCCTTCATCACGTTCGCGATGAAGCAAACGCATTTGCATAGTGTAATTTGGAGGCAGGAAAAAAATGTTCTTCATGTTCGCAGCTAAGGGTTCGCTATCGCGGAAGTGGGAGTTCTGCTTCATCGCATTCACATTTGTTGTTTGGCGATCGCTTAGTGGGCGACCAGGCTGGGGGAAGGCCATGAGTGTTAGCCTTCGCGTTCACTGATTGCCATCGCGTTCGTGTAGCTTTAGATCCTTGGTGCATCACATTTGCACCTCCCTATTCGCGTTCACTAGCACATTTTTGGCAGGTGATATTTTTCTTCTCAGCGATCGCATACATCTCTTCGAGATCGCGATTCATGTTACCTGGGCAGCGAGATATAATTTTCAAAATCATGGGTTTTGTCCATTTTTCATCTTTTGAGCTAGAGGCCTCGAATTTGGACGATGTTTGAGGGGTCTTCACGTATTTGATTGGGGTAAGTGTTCTTTATCCGAAATTGATTATATTTCATGATTCCGTAATTATTTTCATCATTAAATTAGTGAATTGAATGGAAGAAAATGGGAAATCTTGTAAAATCGTTCAAAATGTAAAATTAGAACTTGAAGGGAGAATTAATGTCGGAAATTAGTAATTTGGTATGGTAGAACTCGTATCGGAATGGGTGTTCGGGTTTTGTGAATTTTATCGTGTTCCGAGGTGCGGGCCGGGGGGGGGAGGTAACTTTTGGGTTCACCTTTTAATTTTATTAAAGATTGAAGCTTTATTATCCATAATTGTTTCCTATGAGTTTTATTTATGATTTGAAGTTATTTTGCATAGATTTGAGCCGTCCGGAGGTTTTTAAACACAAGAAGGTCATTTTAGAGTAACGATCTAACTTCCTTGAGGTACATATCTTGCCTAACTTTGTGTGGAAGAAACTACCTCTTAGGATTCGAGTCATTTATGCTAATTGTGTCATGTGAAGTCTATGTACGCGAGTTGATGAGTACGTGCTGGGCTTATTAGTGGAATTTTGCCTTTTATGGATATTAGATTCTGATGTCCATTAAATATGAAGTTGTTTTGTCATGTTAAATTCCTCATTTACTAAATTCACCCTTACTTGTCTTATTTGGAATTAATTGCTTCATGTTCTACCCTTATTGCCGATTAAATTCTTATGTGCTTTAACTGAAGTTGTTGCCTCTTCTATTGTCATGCTATCCTTCCCTAATTGCTTATCCTTAATTAAAGTTATTATTATTTTTTTCGTAATTACTTATACTTGATTGATTTTTGTCATATCTCTTCCGTAATTGCTCGTCCCTAAATGAAGTTTTGTTATCCCTTATCATTCTTGACTTGTCCTTATTTGGAATAATTGATTCATGTTATCCCTTTTATTATTGAATTGTGCTTTTGTGGAATCATTTCTACACATTATCTCTTCCTTCCTGTGCTATTCTTATTGAGACCATTATTCCATGTTGTGTCTTTATTTGTGAGCTCGTTCTTCCATTTCTTTGTGTTTTGAAGTTCTTGAGTTGATTTACTTGTCGTATTCTCATATTACTGTCGTTGTTGCTGTTGTATTCAGTGTTATTGAGCTGAGGGCTATGCATGGTTGTGATATTGAAACTGTTTTGAGAAAAAGTTGTGGCATGCAGACACATATTGTGAAAGTCATTTATTTTAGTTGTTATGTTTTGGCATATGTGTTATTGTTGAGATACTTGTTATGTTGTTTGCAAGAGATTTCTGCCGTACCGTTGTTATTATTGATACGCATGTGGTGGGATAAGGTCTTCGTGTTGAAACGCATGCGGTGAGATAAGGTGGACTTGAAACGTGAGGCTAGTAGGGGAACAACTAGAATACATGCGTTGTGATAAGGTTGGCTAAAACGCGGGACACTATTTCAGGAAAAATAATTTTCAAACACTAAATATAAAGGTTCCCGCGGTGTTATAAGGAAAGTTATGATTCATTTTATGATTTGAGACAACGAAGTGGTACCTCAGTAGGGCTCTTGTTTTCAATTCCCCATTCTTTTGTACTTGTCTTGATTTGTTGTCTCCTTAGAATACTATTGATTGTCTTCCTCCGTGTTGCACTATTTTCTTAGTTCTATGTAGCTAATCTTGTTGTGCTAGTCGTTTTTTAAACTTCATTGCTTCCTTATTTACACTATGCATTTTGTGGTGACCGTTCTTATGTTCCATTCATTGTCTCTACCCTTATTTGTTGCCTTGAATTGTGGCAGAAAACTTGCACAAGCATACACGTAATTAAATCACCAATATCCATTTTAGAAGATGAATCCTGATTTTATTGTCCATTATACGTACACTTGTCAACTTGTCTTTTGTGTGAGGATATTGGCACGTGAGTCGTCTGTGTGGTTATGAGTTGTAATGTGGGCACAAGATGCCAAGTGATTAGCGTTCATGAATTGGGACCCGTGAGCTGTGATTATGAGGTTCGGTACCTCGTGGAAATGCTTGAATAGATCTGGTGTGAAAGCGGTTGTTCTTATTGAGTTGTAGCTGGTTTTACTTAATTTGGTTTCACCGGAATTAGATTATGATCAGCTTACACTACAACATTATTATCTGACTATTTCCTGTTGAATATTGTCGTTACTAGTGTATCATTGGAAGTATTGTTTTGTATTCCCTATCCTTCTTAGATTTATATTAATATTGTTTCCCTGTTAGTACACCTTCACACTTGTTCAGGTTGTTTAGTCTGGTAGGTGTCTTTACTGTCCCTCGTCACTATTCCGCCGAAGTTAGTCTTGATAGTTACTAGGTACCACTGTGGTATATTCATACTACACTTCTGCACATTGTTTTGCAGATCCAGGTGCCTAGGTTATTCTTTATTATTAGCAAGTTGGTTGAGCATTGCTGTGGAGACTCAAGGTAAACCCGTCATCGCGTTCGCAGGCCTCAGGTCACCTTCTGATATTGTACTTGTACTATTTAATTGTATTCCCAACAATTGTATATTAGAATTTTCTAGCAAACTCAGTAGAGCTTATGACTTGTACTACCGGTTTTGCGATTGTTAGTTATGTATAAAGAGTTCTATTTCATATTTAGCAGTTGATTATTGAATTCTTCTATTAATTTAGTAAGTGTTAAGCTTACCTAGTCTTAGAGACTAGGTGCCATCACGACATCCTACAGAGAAAAATTGGGGTCGTGACAACCAACTTAAAGACCCTATCTCTTCTCACATGTTCAATCATATATATAGAACATGGTAAAAGGTTTAACCTAACCCTTGTAAATTCAAAAATCATATTCTCTTAAGTGTTAGCCACCACAGCCTTCAAGGCTCTCTCCAAAACAAGGTTGCTACAACCTCAATGACCAGATACCGACACTGGAGATATCTTAAGTCCTTAGGTTTGTTGAGTCTTTGTTATTTTGATCTTCACTTGTAATCCTACACTACATTCAATAAGTGTCTTTGTAGGACAGATTTCAACCATTGTTTTGTTTGGTTTCTTGACTAGAACTAGTCCAGGTTTGTTTCGTTATAATTGAGTTATTGAAATGGCCTTACAATGGAGTTATTGTAAGGGGTGAGAGATTAAGAGTTTAATTCCTAGATCACTGTAACGACCCAACCGGTCGTTATGAGAGCTTTAGCCTATTTCTACTTATTTAGGTGATGTTCAACTGTAATGTATGGTGTCCTATTGGTTGGTTGGGGTTTGGGATGTGATTTGGGAGTCGGGGATAGAGATAGGCTTGAATTGGCATAAGTAGTAATCTTGTGATTTCCAGTCAGTTGAGGAGAATTTGATAACGAGGTCGGAATGGAAGTACGGAAGTTGGAATAGATTTGTAGTATCATGGTTGGCTTGTGTGCAAAATTGGAGACTATTCGGGCAAGGTTTTCTTGGTTTTAAAGTCTTTGGTGGAATTTAGGAGTTGGAGAACTTAGGCTTGAATCCGGGATTTGATTGATGTTTGATGTTGTTTTAAGTGATTTGTAGGTTTGATTAAGTTTAAATGGTGTTATGGGACGTGTTGGTGTGGTTGGTCGAGGTCCTGAGGGCCTCAGGTGTGTTCCGGATGGTTAGCGGGTGAATTAACTGTTGAAAATAGGGTACTGGTGTGCTGAGGGAGTTGCCGGTGTTTCAAAGGTGTGTTCTCTGAAGTTAGGAACGCGGACCGCGCTGGAAATTCGTGGTCAGCAGTGGAAGTTCGCCGGGGCAGTATTTTTCCGCGGTCAGCGGAAGGTTCCGCACGACCATAGGAGCTTGGAGGATTTCGCGGCCACGGTGGGAATTCCGCGGATCACCGAGTGAGGTTCGCGAAGGCGGTATTTTTTCGCGGAGAGCGGAATTTGAACCTGAGGTTGCATTATAAATGTAACGACCCGGTCGTTCATTTTGATAGTTAGCACCCCGATCCCTTAATAACTGCTTCTCCCATATCTATTTATGCTATTGAAACTTTCCGGAGCATTGAGTGGTGAAATTCGGAGTGGTTTTGAACACTTAGTTCATAAATATGGAATTTAGCTTTAGAAATTTGGCCGTAGCTAGAATATTGTGAAGACGGATCCGCAATGGAATTCCGTTGACTCCGTTAGCTCTGTTGGGTGATTTCGGGGTTAGGAGCGTGTTCAGAATGTGGTTTCGAGGTCGGTTGCAGATTTAGGCTTGAATTGGCGAAAGTTTGAATTTCGACGAATTCGGCCGATAGGTGAGATTTTGATATCAGACTCGGAATGGAATTTTGAAAGCGACAGCAGGTCCGTAATGCAATGTATGACCTGTCTGCAAAATTTGAGGTCATTCAGATGAGTTTTGACGTGTTTCGGCATCGGATGTGAATTCTAGAAATTTCATAAGTTCTTAGGCTTGAATCTATGCATTATTGATGATTTTTATGTCATGAGATGTGTTTCAAAGGCACGAACAAGTTTGAACAAGGTATTAAGGTCAATAGGTAGGTTTGGTTGAGGCCCCGGGGGCCTCGGGGTTGTTTTGGATGCCCAACGGGTGAATTTGAAACTTTGAGAACAGCTGAACCATTGTTGGTTCTTGTCTCTCGCACCTGCGATAGTTTTCCCGCAGATGCGGAAACACAGGTGCGGAAGATAGGTTCGCAGATGCGGTTTGAGTGGGGATTTCCAGTTGTCGCAGGTGCGGTCTGGGTTCCGCAGGTGCGGGATCGCAGATGCGGCCAAGTGACCGCAAGTGCGACCCCAACCTTCTTAAGTGACTTCCGCACCCGCGATAGATTTTCCGCAGGTGCGGCCCCAAGGTCGCAGGTGCGGAATCCCTATGTTGGTTATACCAAAATCCGAGGGTTAGAAATTCATAACTCCAAAATCGATTGAGCTCTCGAAATTTGACGATATTCAGTGGTATTCGAAGAGGAGAATCATAGGTAACGTTTTTTAACCTTAATCCAATTCTATATCAATAATCTCTATCATTTTCCTCAATCTAATCAATAAAATTGGATTAAAAAGAATGAAAATGGGATGAAACTTCCCCAAGTAGAAATTTGAGGATTTAGGGAGATTTAGACGTCGGATTTTGATGATTCTTGTTCGAGTGAGTTTGTGAGTGAATGGGTTCGGGAAATATGATTTTTACCCGATTCCTAGACGTAGACCCGGGGGAATTTTTCGGCGAATTTTCTAATTTCGCGTATTAACTTAGAAATAATTAGCTATTTTGTTCCCTTGAAGTGATATTTACATTATGCAATCGAATTTAATAGATTTGGGCCACCCGGAGTCGGATACTAGTGGCAAGAGCGTGGTATTGAGTTGATTAGCGCAGTCAAGGTAAGTGGCTTGCCTAACTCTGTGTTGGGGATTTCCCTTAGGAATTTTTATACCGATTTTACTATGTGGACGCCGTGTACGTGAGGTGACGAGTGCGTACGCGGGTCATTGTTGCTAAATTCCCGCTTTTCCTTCCATGTCATAACTCATTTCATTCCTATATTACTGCTTCATGTTATAACTGATTAGTTAGCATAGGAATTAGCATGCCTACTTGTTTTCACTTGAATTCCCCGTATTTGCTAGTATTTGCTCCATGCTTAGGTAGTTTACCTTATTCTTGCCTATTGTTTTCTCGAATTGTTTAATTAAGCCGTATCCGATAGCATTCTGCATCTCATATTTAAATTGGGACTACGGACTGAGATCCGGGAGCTTTCTCTCTGTACTGCATAGCATATTTAAATTAGGACTACGGATTGAGATCCGGGAGCTTTCCTCTGTACTGTATAGCATATTTAAATTGGGACTACGGACTGAGATCCGGGAGCTTTCCCCTTGTACTGCATTGCATATTTGCTGTTGAGATATATGTTGTGCTGAGCCGAGGGCTCTTCTTTATTATTTCTTTCAGTTTTCCTTTAAATTCTGTTTATTGTAGCTATTTATATGTCACTGTTCAAACTTATAACTGTCTTATTTTCAAACTCAGTAGAGCCTTAACCTGACCTCGTCATTACTTGACTGGGGTTAGGCTTGGCACTTACGGAGTACCGAATGTGGAGTACTCATGCCCTTTCCTGCGCATATTTTTCCCATGTGCAGATCCAGGTACCAGTACACAGCGTTTTGGCTAGGAGTACTACAACAGCTGTTAGGAGACCGCGAGGTAATTCTGCAGCGTCCGCAGAATCCCACATGTCCCCATCTACTCTACTACAAACTTAGGAGATATACATATACATTTTTTTTCTTTGTTCCGTTGTATAGAGCTATAGTCGAATAAAGCTTGTGATTTGTGACATTCCGAGTTTTTGGAAAGTAAAAGTTGTAGATGACGAGCGGCTAAATTTTATAGTATTACTTCATCTTTACTGTTTTTGTTATTATTTGTCTTATTTTTCCGCAACTTAGGCTTACCTAGTCGTAGAGACTAGGTGCCGTCACGAGACCGTTTGGGGGGTAAATTCGGGTCGTGACAAGTTGGTATCAGAGCGTCTAGGTTAATAGGAGTCACAAGTCACAAGCCGGTTTATTAGAGTCTCGCGGATTGGTCCAGAGACGTCCGTATCTATCTTCGAGAGGCTATGTAACTGTTAAGAATGATCATATTCTTTGCAATTCTGTATCGTGCTAGTTACTGTCAGCAAAATTCTTAAAATCTATTCTATTCTTGCTTACAGATGGTTTGTACTCGTACCAGACGTACTGATGACCAGGCACCCGAGCCCCCAGCCAGAGCTGTCAGAGGCAAGGGCCGGGGGCAGAAGACGAGCACGCGGGGCAGCCCGAGCACCGGCGAGAGCATAGGAAGAGGATCCCCCAGCAGCCATAGTTGGAGGGGCACAGGAGGGCCCTACTATTACTCCAGCCCTCCAGGAGACATTGGCTCAATTTTTGAGTGCCTTCAGTACTCTATCTCACGCGGGATTACTTCCGATAGCCCCAGCTACATCCTAAGCCGGGGGAGGGACACAGACTCCCGCAGCTCGTACTCCTGAGCAGAGGGTTCATATTGGGCAGGTTCCAGAGTATCTTCCTATTCCCCCAGCAGCTCCAGCTCAGCATGAGACTAGGATAGATGTTCCTGAGGCAGAGCAACTCTGACTTGAGAGGTACAAGAAGTACCACCCACCTGAGTTCAGCGGACTAGCTTCAGATGACGCCCTGGGTTTTCTTGAGGGGTGTCATCGCATCCTACGCACTATGGGTATTGTGGAGACGAGTGGGGTTTCTTTCTGCTTTCCAGCTGAGGGGAGCAGCTTATCAGTGGTGGCGTGCTTTTGAGATGAGTAGTCCGGATGAGGCAGCTTCCCTTACTTGGGCTCAATTCTCAAAGATGTTCATACTCGAGTTCGTCCCTCAGAGCCTCAGGGACGCTTGGCATGCTGAGTTTGAGAAGCTACGCCAGGGTACCATGATTGTGTCAGAGTATGCAGTCCGTTACAGCGATTTGGCTCGCCATGCACCAGCTTTGGTTGTCACTGTCAGAGAGAGGGTTCGACACTTTATTGAGGGACTCCACCCCAGTATGGCCAGAGAGCTGGAGACAGATATCCCTTATCAGCAAGCCGTGAGTATTGCCCGGAGGATTGAGACCATGTTAGTCCGGGACAGGGAGGAGAGAGAGGCCAAGAGGTCTCGAGAGACTGGTCATTTTTCAGGAGCCCGTGCACCAGCACCACGCTATGGTAGGGGTTTTGTGAGTCGACCCCGTTCATTCAGCTCTTCCAGAAGCCAGTGGTATTCCAGCTCCTTCTAGACCTCAGGAGCCTTATTATGCACCACTAGTATCTCAGATGCGTCCTGCTCGAGGTGCTATCATCGGCCAATCCAGCAGGCAAGTTCAGAGTCAACATTAGCAGCCACGTCCTCCGAGGGGTTGTTTTGAGTGTGGTGACCCTCGTCATGTGATCAGAGATTTCCCCAGAGCTAGGAGGGGTGCACCACCTCAGACTTATGTGGTTCCACGCATTCCACCAGACCTTCCAGCTATTCTTCCAGCCCTAGCTGCTACCCCACCATCTCAGGCAGCTCGAGGTGGAGGTCGGGGAGGTCGAGGTCGCCCTACAGGGGGAGGCCAGGCCAGATATTATGCTCTTCCAGCCCATTCAGAGGCTGTTGCTTTAGACTCAGTCATTACAGGTATCGTCCCCGTTTTTCATAGGGATGCATCGGTATTATTTGACCCAGGCTCTACATATTCGTATGTGTCTTCTTATTTTGCTTCACATCTGGGGATATCTTGGGATTCTTTGAGTTCCCCCGTTTATGTTTCTACTCCTGTGGGAGATTCTCTTATTGTGGACCGTGTATATCAGTCGTGTTTGATAGTTATCAGTGGTTTTGAGACCAGGGCTGATTTATTATTACTCAGTATGGTAGATTTTGACGTTATATTGGGTATGGGCTGGTTGTCACCCTACTATGTTATTCTCGATTGTCACGCCAAGACCGTGACGCTGGCTATGCCAGGACTACCGAGGTTAGAGTGGAGAGGTTCCTTAGAGTTTACTCCCCGTCGAGTCATTTCTTTTCTTAAGGATCAATAGATGGTTGAAAAGGGGTGTATGCGTATTTGGCTTATGTGAGAGATGTTAGTGCTGAGACCCCTACAGTTGAGTCAGTTCCAATTTTTAGGGACTATCCTAATGTATTTCCAGCTGACCTTCCGGGTATACCGCCCGATAGAGACATTGATTTTGGAATTGACTTGTTGTCAGGCACTCATCCCATTTATATTCATCCCTATCGCATGGCTCCTCCTAAATTGAAGGAGTTGAAGGAGTAGTTGCGGGAGTTGCTTGACAAGGGTTTCATCAGGCCCAGTGTATCACCTTGGGGTGCTCCGGTGTTATTTGTGAAGAAAAAGGATGGTACGATGCGTATGTGTATTGACTACCGACAACTGAATAAGGTGACAGTGAAGAACAGGTACCCATTGCCTCACATTGATGATTTATTTGACCAGCTACAGGGTGCTAAGGTATTCTCCAAGATTGATCTTCGTTCGGGCTTTCATCAGTTGAAGATTCGGGAGCCAGATATCCCGAGGACTGCCTTCAGGACCAGATATGGCCACTATGAGTACCTTGTTATGTCATTTGGGCTGACCACTGCCCCAGCAACCTTCATGCACCTGATGCACAACGTATTTTGGCCTTATCTTGACACTTTCGTCATCGTGTTCATTGATGACATTCTGGTTTATTCTCGGTCCCAGGAAGACCATGAGCAGCATTTGAGGATCGTACTTCAGACATTGAGAGAGAAGAAGTTGTATGCCAAATTTTCTAAGTGTGAATTTTGGCTTGATTCTGTAGCATTCTTAGGCCATGTGGTATCTTCGGATGGGATCAAGGTAGACCCGAAGAAGGTAGAGGTAGTGCAGAGTTGGCCTAGACTGTCTTCAGCTACTGAGATCCGCAGTTTCTTTGGTTTGACTGGATACTATCGCCGTTTTGTGGAGGGATTTTCATCCATTTCAGCGCCCATAACCAGACTGACCCAGAAGGGTGCACCTTTTATTTGGACAGAGAAGTGGGAGGAGAGCTTTCAGAAGCTCAAGACAGCCCTGACTTCAGCTCCAGTGTTAGTATTACCCACAGGTTCAGGGTCCTATACAGTCTATTGTGATGCTTCGAGGATTGGCCTAGGAGAAGTGTTGATGCAGGACGATAGGGTGATTGCCTACGCGTCCAGATAGTTGAAGGTGCATGAGAAAAACTACCTTGTTCATGATCTCGAGTTGGCAGCGATTGTTCACGCCCTGAAGATATGGCGTCATTATTTATATGGTGTTCCATATGAGATATTCACAGTTCACCGGAGTTTGCAGCACATATTCAGGCAGAAGGATCTCAATTTACGTCAGCATAGGTGGTTGGAGTTACTCAAGGATTACGACATCACTATATTATACCACCCGGGGAAGGCCAATATGGTGGCCGACGCCTTGAGTCGACGGGCTGAGAGTTTGGGTAGTTTGGCATATCTTCGTGCAGCTGAGAGGCCCTTAGCCTTGGATGTTCAGTCCTTAGCCAGTCAGTTCATGAGACTGGATCTTTCTGAGCCTCGCCGGGTATTTTCTGGTGTTGTTGCTCGATCCTCTCTTTATGACCGCATTCGGGAGCGCCAATATGATGATCCCAACCTTCGTGCTCTTCAGGATAAAGTTCGGTAGGGTGATGCTAGGGATGTGACCATAGGTGATGATGGTGTGATGAGGATGCAGGGCCGGATTTGTGTGCCCAATGTAGATGGACTTCGGGAGTTGATTCTTCAGGAGGACCATAGCTCGCGGTATTCCATCCATCCGGGTATCGCGAAGATGTACCAGGATCTGAGACAACACTATTGGTGGCGAAGGATGAAGAAGGATATAGCAGAGTTTGTAGCCAAGTGTATCAATTGTCAGCAAGTCAAATGTGAGCATCAGAGACCGGGAGGATTACTTCAGCAGATTAAGCTTCCAGAGTGGAAGTGGGAGCGGATTACCATGGACTTTGTGGTTGGACTTCCTCGGACCGTGGGGAAGCATGATGCTAGTTGGGTGATTGTGGACCGGCTGACCAAATCAACCCATTTCATTCCAGTGTTGACTACATATTCCTCTGAGAGGTTGGCCCAGATCTACATTTGGGAGAAAGTCCGGTTGCACGGTGTGCCGGTGTCCATTATATCAGATTGAGGTCCTCAGTTCACCTCGCACTTCTGGAGAGCCTTGCATAGTGAGTTGGGAACCCAGATAGATCTCAGCATAGCATTCCACCCTCAGACGGACGGGCAGTCTGAGTGCACAATTCAGATTCTTGAGGATATGCTCCGTGCCTATGTGATGGATTTTGGAGGGTCATGGGATCGATACTTGCCTCTTGCAGTGTTTGCTTATAATAGCAACTACCAGTCCAGCATTCAGATGGTGCCGTATGAGGCTTTGTATGGTAGGCGGTGCAGGTCTCCAACGGAATGGTCTGGGCCGGGCAAGGCCCGATTGTTGGGTACAGACTTGGTTCAGGATGCCGTGGACAAGGTGAAGGTTATCCAAGAGAGACTTTGCACAGCTCAGTCCAGGCAGAAGAGTTATGCGGACCGGAAGGTTCGTGACTTGGCATTTATGACTGGTGATCGGGTTTTGCTTCGGGTATCACCTATGAAGTGCGTCATGAGATTCGGGAAGAAGGGTAAGCTGAGTCCGAGGTTCATTGGCCCTTTTGAGGTATTACAACGGTTTGGCGAGGTAGCCTATGAGTTGGCCTTGCCTCCTAACCTAGCAGGAGTTCCTCCGGTATTCCACGTTTCCATGCTCCGGAAGTATCACGGTGATACGACTCATGTTTTGGATTTCAGTTCAGTCCAGTTGGACAAGAAGTATCATATATTGAGGAGCCTGTGGCTATATTGGACAGGCAGGTCAGAAAGCTCAGATCGAAGAATATTGCCTCAGTCAAGATCAGTGAAGGGGCCATCCGATCGAGGAGGCGACTTGGGAGACCGAGCAGGACATGCGGAGTCAGTACCCTTATCTTTTCACAGCTTCTGGTATGTTTCTATACTCGTTCGAGGACGAACGATTTTCTTAAGAGGGGGAGAATGTAACGACTGTCACGCCCCAAAACCCAGGGTCACGACCGACGCTCGACCGGGTAGCCCCAGTCAAGCGAACCTGGATTCCTTTTTCCATCCCACGTATTACCCCGAGATTCCAATGCACATTATTCAATTATAATTACGACACATTCTTACAATCTGAAATTTAAATCATAGATTTCTGTCATTACCAACATGTGGTACAATACTTACAAAATATACATAACACACAGTTTTACTTTAGGTGGTCTACAAGTTATATTGCCCAAAATACATATGTACATAACCCACATTTCCAGTCTACGGATCCTCTAAGAGTACGAAGGAGTTATATAATACTTGCCGGTAACAAGGCTCCGGCTATACCTTACACAAATACCAAAATAAAAATCCGTTAAAAGAGGTGGCATGAACCACACAGGGCCCCGAGAGGAGAGGGGCCCACCAAGGCAGCTGATAGGACGTAGAGGAGGCACTACTATCGGTGGGCTGGAGTACCTGCTATAGAACCACCTACAATCATCACAAGAATGTAGCGCCCCCGGCAAAGGGACGTCAGTACATTTGAATTGTACTGGTATGTATGAACAAACTTTANTTATCACGATTAGAATTACAATTCCACCCTTGTTTTTTCTCAACATTATACCTTTATTTATTTTTTTGCAGCGCGCAACCCGATCCCACCTATCAATCACAATCATTTATTATGTTTCTGTTGCGGCGTGCAACCCGATCCCACCGGACACTCACAATCAGTTGTTGTGTTTCTGTTGCGGCGTCCAACCCGATCCCACCGTACAATCACAATCACACCCTTATCACTTCTCACATATCACCCTTATCCCTCCTGTTGCGGCGCGCAACCCGATTCCACCAAACAATCATATCTCATGTCAACAATGACAATTCACAATTCAATCACAGAAAATTTCAGCAATAGGAATATAGCTTCTTTACAACCCATAATACGTATAAAAAGAAAAATCGTGACACAACAAACCTGACCAAATAGTGAATCATATACGATATCGCCATATCCGTTTTATTCAATTACATCACACCACAACTCCTTTTCATTACTTGTTACACAGCCTTTAGCATATACATTCATACTCTTGGGTTCATTATCCTACTAGCATCGTTTCACATAGCACAACAGTGTGGTGATCAACTAAAGACAGGCAAGAAATACACTTCACGCTTCAACACACTTCGAACAACCAGTTGCACATATTCACACCAATACACGCACCGTATGCTCGGGCACCACAAAGCGATTTTACAAAGATTAAAGATAGCCATACATACCTTGTTTCGAATTTTCCCCTTTTTAATTTCTATCACAAATCACCGGACCATCAAGCAACGTCAATCTAATTCATAAGGCAACACATTCATCTTATAATTGGGAATCATGAACACAATTCGAACTTGCTTAGGCATTTTATCGAATGCTATATGACCCCCTTAAATTTCTAACCCCATCTTTGTGCATATTTACCCTAACCCACTCTCTTTTACTAGATTATGACCATAAATGAACATGCATGGAAGGTTCTTCACTTTTGTCTTCAAGAACTCCTTTAGGGGAGTTCTGCTTATTAACCAAAAAAATCTGGAAATTTAAGGGAGATGGGGTGGAGACTTACCTCTTTAAGTGAAGAAGACAATAACTCAAATATTCCCGGGCTTGAGTGATGGAGGAAAACCAAAAGGATTATGAAACCCCTTTCTCTTAAGAATCTCTCTATTCTTAGTCAGAAAATGGTTAAAATGAAGGGGAGGAGCGTTTCAATGAACTGGGGGTCGGGTTTTAAAATTAGAAAAATTAGGAGCCCGACACAGGAATGCGGTCATGAATGCGATCACATTCCTGACATGCGGTCCGCAGAGACGATCGTATAATGGCCCTCCAGGTGGGCTAAAAATAAAAATACACTGTGCAGGTATGCGACCACTATGCGGTCCGCATACACGTTATGCGATCGCATAGTGCGTCGCATAACCTCCCTCACAAAAATCAAAGGCAAGAATGCGACAACTATGCGGTCCGCAGAACCGAAATGTGATCGCATAATGGAACGCATAGTTGCCTTCAAATTAGGGAGTGTCCTGCCCAGGTATGCGACCATTATGCGGTCCGCATACCCGTTATGCGATCGCATAGTGCGTCGCATAACCTCCCTCACAAAAATCAAAGGCAAGAATGCGACAACTATGCGGTCCGCAGAACCGAAATGTGATCGCATAATGGAACGCATAGTTGCCTTCAAATTAGGGAGTGTCCTGCCCAGGTATGCGACCATTATGCGGTCCGCATACCCGTTATGCGATCGCATAGTGCGTCTCATAATGCCCAACTGCTGGAAAATTTTATTCTTTCAAATTCCGGGGTACTTTTACTCAATCAAGGTCCGTTTTAAGAATTTCTACAGATATAACATCTCAGGGACTTATTCGGGCATTATTTTAAACAAGAAATTTTACGGGTCTTTACATTCTTCCCTCCTTAAGATCATTCGTCCTCCAATGAGGATTTTGAAAATCGTTTGGTTTTGAAAACATGATATGCAAACTTCTAGATTTACACTAACTCTAATATTTTCAGAAAATTTCTCTAGAGTCTCCTTTGCATTTAGACCTATCTACCTGTCAGAGACCCCCCGAAACACATTTCCAAGCATCATTACACAGTTTCTGTTATTCCTACAACTGGTATACAATTCATTACCTCAACACTTGCACATATCAAATTAACTTGACAAATACATATAGTTCATTCTCTTTACATCACAAATTGGCATAAGATTCAATTAGTGGCACATAATTAGCACATAATTTTGGGCTATTTCAGTGCGCCCCATACAGTTCAATCACCTCAATAGATCATAGACAATTCATTTAACCATTACCAATCTACACTACCATTAATCACTTACTTAGCACATTTGTTTCACAAAACTTTTATTTGCTTTAAAGGGTGCACACCACCCATTTAATAACATTGTATACAGTTCTAGCACGCATTGGAAAGTTACAACAATAAGGCAATTAGGAAAAAAAAATGGGGTGCCCTTGGCACGAATCTGAGTACAACATCAAATTGCCTTGGGACTATAATTCGCACGATCACTACTACACTTGCTCAAACAGATGGGCATATTTTTCTTTCATTTCTTTCTCTGTTTCCCACGTGGCTTCCTCGACTTGTTGACTTCGCCACAACACTTTAACAGAAGCAATCTCTTTGTTTCTCAATTTACGAACTTGCCTATCAAGAATAGCAACCGGAGTCTCTTCGTATGATAGCCCTTCATTAACCTCAATAGTCCCAACTGGCACGATGGCGGATAGGTCTCCAACCACTTTCTTCAAAATAGACACATGGAACACTGGGTGCACTAATGACATTTCATGGGGCAATTCCAGCCTATAAGCCACCCGTCATATCCTTTGAGCGATCCGATATGGCCTGACGTATCTAGGGCTCAACTTCTCTTTCTTTCCAAATCGAATCACTCCCTTCATGGGGGACACCTTTAAGAACACCCAATCATCTACCTGGAACCCCAATTCTCTTCGACGAACGTCCGCATAGGATTTCTGACGACTCTGAGCAGTTTTCATCCTCTCTTGAATGACTCTGACTTTTTCCATAGCTTGGTGCGCAAGATCTGGCCCTAATAATTCCGTCTCACCAGCTTCGAACCATCCAATCGGAGATCTACACCGTCTTCCGTACAATGCCTCAAATGGGGCCATCTGAATACTAGCGTGAAAGCTGTTATTGTAAGCAAATTTGATAAACGGCAAATGGTCATCCCAACTACCTTTGAAATATAAAGCACAGGCCTGCAACATATCTTGGAGCATCTGAATAGTCCACTCCGCCTGACCATCAGTCTGAGGATGGAAAGTCGTGCTGAGATTCACCTGAGTGCCCAAACCTTGCTGAAATTTCCTCCAAAAATTAGTTGTGAACTGGGCCCCTCGATCGGAGATAATAGAAACTGGAGTGCCATGAAGTCTGACTATATCCTTGATATACACTGAGCATAACGTTCTGCAGTATCGGTGGACTTGACTGGCAAAAGGTGGGCTGATTTGGTGAGTCGATCCACTATCACCCAAATTGAGTCAAACCTGTGCTGAGTGCAAGGTAACCCCACCACGAAATCCATATTGATCATCTCCCATTTCCACGTCGGTATTTCCATAAGTTGAGTTAATCCACCGGGCCGCTGATGCTCGGCCTTCACCTGCTGGAAATTAAGACATATAGACACAAAGTCCGCCACACCCCTCTTCATACCGCTCCTCCAGTAAATCTCCCGGAGATCGTGATACATCTTCGTAGAACCTGGGTGCACAGAATACCTGGAGCTATGAGCCTCCGCCATTACCCTCTCCCAGAGATTATCTACACCTGGGACACATAGCCTACATTGACATCGCAACACTCCATCATTGTTGCCGAGTGAAAATGCTGAAATCTTGTTATTTAGAACTGCCTCCTTCAATTGTGCCAATGTTGGATCAATAAACTTCTTTTCTTTGACTTCCACTACAAGTGACGATTCTGCCCCATTTTGCACCATAACCTCCCCTTCGCCTGAGGTCAAAAGACAAACCCCCAAATTGGCCAATTGGTGAACCTCCCGAGCCAAGGGCCTCTGATTCGCTTCCAAATGAGCCAAACTACTCATAGACTTCCGACTGAGAGCGTCGGCCACCACATTCTCCTTTCCTGGATGGTACAAAATGTTCATATCATAATCCTTAAGCAATTCTAACCACCTCCACTGCCTAAGATTCAGTTCCTTCTGCTTGAATAAATACTGAAGACTCTTGTGGTCTAAGAAAACATCCACGTGGACTCCATAAAGATAATGCCGCCAAATTTTTAATGCAAATACTACAGCCGCGAGCTCCAATTCATGCGTCGGATAATTCTTCTCGTGATTCTTGAGTTGCCTTGAAGCATACGCTATAACCTTCCCATGTTACATCAACACACACCCCAAACCAACCCTTGAAGCATCGCAATAAACCACAAATCCCTCTATACCTTCTGGCAAGGTCAATACCGGTGCCGTAGTCAATCTCGACCTCAATTCCTGAAAACTTTTCTCACAAGCGTCGGACCACTGGAACTTCACCGCTTTCTGCGTCAATTTAGTCAATGGGGAGGCGAGGGTAGAGAATCCCTCCACAAACCTCTGATAATACCCAGCTAGACCCAAGAAAATGCGAATCTCTGTCGGGTTGTTGGTCTAGGCCAATCTTTCACTGCCGCGATCTTCTGGGGATCAACCTAAATCCCTTCTCTGGACACAACATGACCCAAAAACGCAACTGATTCTAGCCAAAACTCGCATTTCAAAAATTTACCATACAACTGGTGATGATGAAGAGTCTGCAGAGCTGCTCTGACGTGATTAGCATGATCCTCCCGACTCCGCGAGTAGACAAGGATGTCATCAATAAAAACAATCACGAAGGAGTCTAGAAATGGCTTGAAAACCCTATTCATAAGATCCATGAAAGCTGCTGGAGCATTGGTCAGCCCAAAGGACATTACCAAAAATTCAAAATGACCATAACGAGTCCTGAAGGCGGTCTTAGGAATATCCTGCTCTCTGATCTTCAACTGATGATACCCAGACCGTAAATCAATTTTGGAGAAGAACCTCGCACCTTGCAATTGATCAAACAAATCATCTATTCGAGGCAATGGATACTTGTTTTTGATAGTGACTTTGTTGAGCTGCCGATAATCAATACACATCCGAAGCGACCCATCCTTCTTTCTAACAAAAAGAACAGGAGCACCCCACGGTGACACACTCGGCCGAATGAACCCCTTATCTAATAAATCCTTCAACTGCTCCTTTAACTCCCTCAACTTTGCTGGCGCCATTCTGTATGGTGGAATAGATATTGGCTGCGTATCTGGTAGTACATCAATTCCAAAATCCATCTCTCTATCTGGCCGAATCCCTGGAAGCTCGTCCGGAAATACTTCAAGAAACTCATTCACAACAGGCACGGATTCAGGAGCAGGCACCTCTGGAGTGGTGTCCGCGACCCAGACCAAATGATAGACACACCCCTTCTTAGTCATCTTTGAGGCCTTAAGAAAAGAGATAAACCTACCTTTCAGCACCACACCATTCCCCTTCCACTCGATAACTGGCTCATTAGGAAACTCGAGTCTCATGACTCTCGTTCGGCAGTCGAGCTTAGCAAAGCACGAATAAAGCCAGTCCATTCCCATAATAATATCAATATCTACCATCCCAAGCTCAATAAGATTGGCCGTGCTAACGCGACCACATACCGTGACCACACAATTCTTATAGACTCACGCTGCTGTAATAGAATCACTAACCAGAGTCGATACAGAGAACGACTCATGAAGTTGTTCGGGTTCTATCCCAAAACTTGAGGCAATAAACGGGGTAACATAAGACAAGGAGGACCCCAGATCAATAGGAGCATAACAATCAAGTGCTTGAACATTCAGAATACCTGTAACAACATCTGGAGAAGCCTCTGCACTCTGGCGACCACTCAAAGCATAGAATCGGCTGGGTCCACCTCTACCACGAGCCCCACCCCTAATTACACCACGTCCTGCTGGAGCTGGAGGACGCACTGAAGATGTGGCGGCTGAAGAACTGGATGACTGGACAAATCCCCTACCCATGCCCTGGCTGGGCGCACGGCAATCCCGCTGAAGATGAGCCCTCACCCCACACCTGTAGCATATCGGGCGCTCCAAATAACAGGCATCAGTATGGAACCTCTGCACTTAGGGCACGGAGCCCTCCCCTGCTGCTGGAACCTTCCTCCGGGATGACCTGACTAAAGGGGTCTCCTACTGTCGGATCCTGGTCTCCAATGACTATTCGGATGATAACGGTGCACGGATGGAGGTGCACTGGCGGAAGACTGTGCATAAGACTGGGATGGCCCTGATGGCCCCCTCCCTTGAACTGGTCTCCCCCCTACAACTACGCTCCTTGAGTGACCCACCGATCGGGCTCTGCTGCTACTCTCCATGTCTGCCCGTATCTTCATCTTTCTAGCCTCTATGGCCTGGGCGAACCCCACGATCTTTCCATAATTCATATCCGAGTGCAATGCCGCTGTAGCAGCCTCATTCACAACCAAAGGACTGAGACCCTGAACAAATCGTCGAACTCGAGCATCTATGATCGACACTAACTGGGGAGCATATTTAGACAACCGCAGGAACTCCATATGGTACTCCCACACAATCATACTGCTCTGCTTGAGGATCTCAAACTCCGTAGCACGGGCTGCCACAGTCTCGGCAGGAAAAAAGTGATCCATGAACGCATCCACGAACTCGCCCCATCTAACCGGAGGACTTCCCTCCCCACGGGAACCCTCCCACATCTCGAACCAGGAATATGCTGCTCCCCTCAACCTGTACGAAGCTAACTCAACTCCCTCCATCCCTGTAGCCTTCATCATCCGAAGGGTCTTATACATCTCATCAAGAAAATCCTGTGGATCGGCCTTAGGATCCGTACCTGAGAACTTTGGAGGGGCCAACCGCAGAAACTGGTTGACTCTAGAGCCGGCGAAATCTCCCTGTCCACTGGAGAACGCAGGGGTAGCATGAGATCTTTGGGTTTGAGCGGCCACCAACTGAGTTAACATATGAATAGCTCCTCTGAGGTCTCCCTCGGACGTACCGGGATAGGAAACTGGGACCGTAGAGGGATCAGGAATATCAGCGGGAGGGATTGCATCACCCTCCACCGCCGCAAGAACAGGAATGCTTTGATCCGGAATAGAAGGGTCCGGTAGATTCAAGGTCAGGGAGTCACTCTCACCCGCACTATCAGGTACATGATTCACAACCACACTTGGGGTGGCATTTGCCTCAAGGCCGAGTCGAGCTCTCTTCTTTGGTGCCATTACTGAAAAATTTCGGAACAAAGCACGAATTAGACAAGAACAGTTTCACTTTCCACCTCATCGCACGATATAAAATAACAATAAAAAGAGTAATTTCCTAAATGTCCATGTAGCCCCCTAATTATAAATGTGGTCGACAACACACCGATAAGAAGGGCTCTACTAGACACGGCTCCGAGACATCCTAGGGCTCTTTTAAAACCTTAGGCTCTGATACTATGTTTTTCACGCCCCAAAACCGAGGGACACGACCGGCGCTCGACCGGGTAGCCCCAGTCAAGTGGACCTGGATTCCTTTTTCCATCCCACGTATTACCCCCCCAGATTCCAATGAACATTATTCAATTATAATTACGACACATTCTTACATTCTGAAATTTAAATCATAGATTTCTGTCATTACCAACATGTGGTACAATACTTACAAAATATACATAACACACAGTTTGACTTTACGTGGTCTACAAGTTATATTGCCCAAAATACATATGTACATAACCCACATTTCCTGTCTACGGAGCCTCTAAGAGTACGAAGGAGTTATATAATACTTGCCGGTAATAAGGCTCCGTATACCTTACACAAATACCAAAATAACAATCTGAAAGAAGAGGTGGCATGAATAACACAGGGCCCCGAGAGTAAAGGGGCCCACCAAGGCAGCTGATAGGACGTAGAGGAGGCACTACTGTCAGTGGGCTGGAGTACCTGCTATAGAACCACCTACAATCATCACAATAATGTAGCGCCCCCGACAAAGGGATGTCAGTACATTTGAATTGTACTGGTATGTATGAACAAACTTTACTCTACGTAAACTCAACAATGCACAGGAAAGAGACAGACAGAGGGTCACACAATCACTGCACAAGATATAGAAAGAACACAATGTAAGTTCCACAATTTTCACTTCATCACGATCACAATCACGATCAGAATTACAATTCCACCCTTGTTCTTTCTCAACATTCCACCCTTATTTCTTCTGTTGCGGCGTGCAACCCGATCTCACCTATTAATCACAATCATTTATTATGTTTCTGTTGCGGCGTGCAACCCGATCCCACCGAACAATCACAATCAGTTGTTGTGTTCTGTTGCGGCGTGCGACCCGATCCCACCGGACCATCACAATCACACCCTTATCACTTCTCACATATCACCCTTATCCCTCCTGTTGCGGCGCGCAACCCGATCCCACCAAACAATCATATCTCATGTCAACAATGACAATTCACACTTCAATCACAGAAAATTTCAGCAATAGGAATATAGCTTCTTTACAACCCATAATACGTATAAAAAGAAAAATCATGACACAACAAACCTGACCAAATAGTGAATCATATACGATATCGCCACAGTCGTTTTATTCAATTACATCACACCATAACTCCTTTTCATTACTTGTTACACAGCCTTTAGCATATACATTCATACTCTTGGGTTCATTATCCTACTAGCATCGTTTCACATAGCACAACAGTGTGGTGATCAACTAAAGACAGGCAAGAAATACACTTCACGCTTCAACAGACTTCGAACAACCAGTTGCACATATTCACACCAATACACGTACCGTATGCTCGGGCACCACAAAGCGATTTTGCAAAGATTAAAGTTAGCCATACATACCTTGTGTCCAATTTTCCCCTTTTTAATTTCTATCACAAATCACCGGACCATCATGCAACGTCAATCTAATTCATAAGGCAACACATTCATCTTAGAATTGGGAATCATGAACACAATACGAACTTGCTTAGGCATTTTATCGAATGCTATATGACCCCCTTAACTTTCTAACCCCTTCTTTGTGCATATTTACCCTAACCCACTCCATTTTACTAGATTATGACAATAATTGAACATGCATGCAAGGTTCTTCACTTTTGTCTTCAAGAACTCCTTTAGGGGAGTTCTGCTTATTAACCAAAAAAATCTGGAAATTTAAGGGAGATGGGGTGGAGACTTACCTCTTTAAGTGAAGAAGACAATAACTCGAAAATTCCCTGGCTTGAGTGATTGAGGAAAACCAAAAGGATGATGAAACCCCTTCCTCTCAAGAACTCTCTTCTTTTCTCTCTCTTTCTTAGTCAGAAAATTGTTAAAAATGAAGGGGAGGGGCGTTTCAATGAACTGGGGGTCGGGTTTTAAAATTAGAAAAATTAGGAGCCCAACACAGGAATGCGGCAGGAATGCGACCACTATGCGGACCGCATGTCAGGATCGCAATCCTGACATGCGGTCCGCAGAGACGACCGCATAATGGCCCTCCACGTGGGCTAAAAATAAAAACACACTGTGCAGGTATGCGACCACTATGCGGTCCGCATACACATTATGCGATCGCATAGTGCGTCGCATAACCTCCCTCCTAAAAATCAAAGGCAAGAATGCGACAACTATGCGGTCCGCAGAACCGAAATGCGATCGCATAATGACCGCATAGTTGCCTTCAAATTGGGCAGTGTCCTGCCCAGGTATGCGACAATTATGCGGTCCGCATACCCGTTATGCGATCGCATAGTGCGTCGCATAACGCCCAACTGCTGGAAAATTTTATTCTTTCAAATTCTGGGGTACTTTTACACAATCAAGGTTCGTTTCAAGAATTTCTACAGATATAACAGCTCGGGGACTTATTCGGGCATTATTTTAAATAAGAAATTTTACGGGTATTTACAACGACCCAGTCAGTCGTTTTGAGAGTTAGAGCCCCGATACCCTAATAACTGCTTCTCCCATATCTATTTATACTATTAAAACTTGCCGGAGCGTTGAGTGGTAAAATTCAGAGTGTTTTTGGACACTTAGTTCATAAATATGGAATTTAGCTTTAGAAATTGGGCCGTAGCTAGAACTGTGTGAAGACGGAATTTAGCTTCATAATTGATGATTTTGATGTTATGAGATGTATTTTTAAGGCTCGACCAAGTTTGAACAAGGTATTAAGGTCAGTTGGTAGGTTTGGTTGAGGTCCTGGGGGCCTTTGGGTTGTTTCGGATTCCCAACGGGTGAATTTGAAACTTTGAGAACAGTTCAACCATTGTTGGTTCTGGTGTCTCGCACCTGCGATGGTTTTCCCGCAGGTGTGGACACGCAGGTGCGGAAGATAGGTTCGCAGATGCGGTTTGAGTGGGGATTTCCAGTTGTCGCAGGTGCGGTCTGGGTTCCGCAGGTGCGGGACTGCAGATGCGGCCAAGTGACCGCAGGTGCGGCCCCAGCCTTCTTAAGTGACTTCTGCACCCGCGATAGATTTTCCGCAGGTGCGGCCCCAGCCTTCTTAAGTGACTTCTGCACCCGCGATAGATTTTCCGCAGGTGCGGCCCCAAGGTCGCATGTGAGGAATCCATGTGCTGGTTATACCAAAATCCGAGGGTTAGAAATTCATAACTCCAAAATCGATTGAGAGCTCGGAATTTGATGATTTTCAGTAGAATTTGAAGAGAAGAATCATAGGTAACGTTTTCTAACCTTAGTACAATTCTATATCAATAATATCTATCATTTTCCTCAATCTAATCAATAAAATTGGATGAAAAACCATGAAATTGGGATGAAACTTCCCCAAGTAGAAATCTGAGGATTTAAAGAGATTTAGACGTCGTATTTTGATGATTCTTGTCCGAGTGAGTTCGTGAGCGAATGGGTGTTCAGGAAATATGATTTTTACCCCATTCCGAGACGTGGACCCGGGGGACTTTTTGGGCGAATTTCCTAATTTCGCGTATTAGCTTAGAAATAATTAGCTATTTTGTTCCCTTGAAGTGATATTTACATTATGCAATCGAATGGAATAGATTTTGGCCACCTAGGGTCGGATACTCGTGGCAAGAGCGTGGTATTGAGTTGATTAGCGCAGTCAAGGTAAGTGGCTTGCCTAACTCTGTGTTGGGGATTTCCCTTAGGCATTTTTATACTGATTTTACTATGTGGACGCCATGTACGTGAGGTGACGAGTGCGTACGCGGGTCATTGTTGCTAAATTACCTCTTTTCCTTCCATGTCATAACTCATTTCATTCCTATTATACTGCTTCGTGTTATAACTGATTAGTTACCATAGGAATGAGCATGCTTACCTATTTTCACTTGAATTCCCCGTATTTGCTACTATTTGCTCCATGCTTAGGTAGTTTACCTTATTCTTGCCTATTGTTTTCTCGAATTTTACCCCCTGTACTGCATAGCATATTTAAATTGGGACTACAGACTGAGATCCGGGAGCTTTCCCCCTTTACTGCATTGCATATTTGCTGTTGAGATATATGATGTGCTGAGTCGAGGGCTCTTCTTTATTATTTCTTTCAGTTTTCCTTTAAATTCTATTTATTGTAGCTATTTATATGTCACTGTTCAAACTTATAACTGTCTTATTTTCAAACTCAGTAGAGCCTTAACCTGACCTCGTCACTACTTGACTGGGGTTAGGCTTGGCACTTACGGAGTACCGAATGTGGAGTACTCACGCCCTTTCCTGGGCATGTTTTTCCCATGTGCAGATCCAGGTACCAGTACACAGCGTTTTGGCTAGGAGTACTACAACAACTATTAGGAGACCGCGAGATAATTCTGCAGCGCCCGCAGAATCCCACGTGTCCCCATCTACTCTACTACAAACTTAGGAGATATACATATACATTTTATTTTCTTTGTTCCGTTGTATAGAGCTATAGTCGAATAAAGCTTGTGATTTGTGACATTCCGGGTTTTTGGAAAGTAAAAGTTGTAGATGACGAGCGGCTAAATTTTATAGTACTACTTCATCTTTACTGTTTTTGTTATTATTTGTGTTATTTTTCCGCAACTTAGGCTTACCTAGTCGTAGAGACAAGGTGCCGTCACGAGACCGTTCGAAGGATAAATTCGGGTCGTGACAATAAATACGAGAATCAGAATTTTATTTCATACTTTGACCTAGAGAGCTCGGGTTTTGGCAATGTTTCGAGGGATTTTCAAGAAAACCATCGGGGTAAGTGATTCTAACTCAGTTTTGGCTAAAACACATGATTATAACATTTAATCCATCATTTGATTAGAGAATTGGGATGAAAATTGGGGGGAAATTGTAGAAACTTCATAAATGAAATTTTGATAGTTGAACACCGATTCGAGGTCGGATTTTGATAAATTTAGTATGGATGGACTCGGGAGTGAGTGGGTTTTTGAGTTTTGTGAATTTATTCGAATTTAGAGACATGAGCTAGGGGGGCGAGTTTGGCGAATTTCAGGATTTTTGATCTAAATTGATAAATTTCATATAGGATTCATTCCCTTAGCATGCATTGATGTTAATATACTAATTTTTGATAGATTTGGAGCGTTTGGTGGTCGAGTCGAGTTGCAAAGGCTTGATTGAGGTAAGTAACGTTTCCAAACTTGGTTCTGAGGGTTTGAAACCCTGAACTATGTGCTATACGATTAGAATTGAGGTGACGCACATGCCAACTGGCGGGCGTGCTGGCGTGCACCATGAGAATTATGATTTCGTTCATTCTGTGGCACCGTTTAGTGATTCTTCTTGTTGATATTTTTGCTTCTATCAAGGTGATTAATGTAATTATGCTACAAATCACGCTAGATATTATGTTAAGGCTTCACGTCGATACTGTTGAGACCCGAGTGGTCGTTCTTCCTATTATCTCAATTGTTTTCTTGATATTCCATACCCAGTCTTGTTCATGCATATCATATCATGTATCAGTCTCGGTTATTGTTGTTTGGCACATCATATCATTAATTTGGGCTAGTTCATGGCGTTGTGAGCCCGTGTGTGTGAGACTGGAGAGTGATGGCTGAGTGAGGCCGAGATCCTTGTGATGAGTGGCATTTATGGGATCGAACCGCACGCCACAGCATGTTATATTGATTATGCCTAGATTGGCTTGTGATATTGCTTGGGCTGTAGGAGCCTTCAGGAGTCTGTAACACACCCCTAGTGAGCGTAGATTTGTCCGAAGTATTATTGAGGGATGGATTTCCTTGGACATGTATTTGTCCGAAGCATTGATACTTAGAGATGGATTTCTCCGCAGGGTTGGCTTACCCTTTTTCTTCGGTACCGAGTGACTGTTGAGTCAGCATCGAGTATGTTCTGGGATGGATTTCCCTAGGTCGGATGGCCATATACGGTACCGAGTGGTTGAGCACTTGAGAATGGTAGAACATGGTACATGTTCATGCATTCTATGCATCTGCACTTAGAGTTATGCTGAACTTATCACTTTACATTTCTCAGATTTGCATCTACCTTACTACCTGAGTTGAACACTTACTGAAAGCATTTCTACTTTACTGTTTAGTTTAAATGTGATAATTGTTGAGGTTTAGTTCGTCACCACCTCTCAGCCCATAGTTTGGGCTTGTTACTTACTAAGTTGGTTTACTCACGTTACCACATGCACCTTGTGTGCAGACTCAGGTATTCCAGGGCACGGTAGCGACAATTGATCTTCCGGTTGTGGACTTCATTGGGAGAGAGCGAGGTAGCTTCTTGGCGATCTCAAACCCGCCTTTCTCCTTCCTTATCTCCCATTAGCGTATTTTGATTGTTTCCAGACAATTGTTGTCTTATTACATTTCAAAATTTTATTAGTATTGGCTCGTGACTTAGTGACACCCGATATTGGGGATTTATCTATCGTATTTTGGGTTTTAATTTATCTTGTTTCAAAATAATGTTGAAAAAGAGTTATTATTTTAATATTTTTGTGAAAAAACAGATTATTGGAAATTTGTGTCGGCTTGCCTAGTTCCACGATAGGCGCCATCACGACCAGGTTGGTTTTGGGTGGTGACAAGTTGGTATCAGAGCCTAGGTTACATAGGTCTCACAAGTCACGAGCAGGTTTAGTAGAGTCTTGCGGATTGGTACAGAGACGTCTGTACTTATCTTCGAGAGGCTGCAAAAAACCTTAGGAAAAATCTCACATTCTTGAATTCTTGTCGTGCGAATCCATTACTTCTAGTGACTAAACTTCTACTGTTTCATCCCCTCACAGATGGTGAGGACACGAGTTACCGGTTAGGGTGACTAGACACCAGTTAGGCCCGTGTGAGGTCGAGGCGGTGGTAGAGGGAGGGGTGTAGCCCGCGCAGCAGCCGGGACCCTCCAGTTAATCCAAATCAAGTCCTAGCCACAGATGTTCCACTAGGACCGGCTCAGGCATCGGATGTGCCTATTGTCACTCCAGGTTTTCAGGAGACCTTGGCTCAGTTTTTGACCGCATGCGCCAGTATTTCTCAGGCGGTCGTTGTTTCTACTACAACAACTACTTCTCAGGCCGGAGGAGGCACTTAGACTCCTGGCTCTCGCACACCTGAGCACGTTTTGCAGTGACTTCAGACACAGGGGCTACCTCCAGCCCAGCCGGTTGCCACTGCTCAGGATTATGTGGTTCCAGTCATTCTTGATGACGAGCAGCGTAGGTTGGAGAGGTTTGGTAGACTCTAGCCTCCGACTTTCATCGGTGCAGAGGGCAAGGATGCCCAGGGTTTCCTAGATAAGTGTTAGAGGATTCTCCGCACAACAGGTATTTTGGACCAATGAGGTCTCGTTCACTACCTTCTAGTTCTCAGGAGATGCCTTTACTTGGTGGGAGGCTTATGAGAGGCGTAGGCCTATTGGTGTAGCGCCCCTTACCTGACAGCAGTTCTCCGCTCTTTGTTTGGAGAAGTATGTGCCACAGTCCCGCAGGGTGGAGCTGCGTAGGCAATTCGAGACAAGATTATATGACTGTGACACAATATGAGATGAGATTTTCAGAGCTCGCTTGTCATGCTATTTTGTAGGTTCCTACAGATAGGGATGGGGCTAGGAGGTTCGTGGATGGCCTCTCATATCAGCTTTGGATTCTTATGAACATAGAGAGGGTGTTTGGTGCTACCTTTGAGGAGGTGGTTGACATCGCTAGAGAGATTGAGTCAGTTTATCGCCAGGAGCGAGTTGAGAGGGAGGCCGAGAGGCCTCGTAGATCTGGTAGTTATAGTGGTGCTCCTTTTTTAGGTCAGTTTTAGCACGGTAGCCGGCCTTTCAGGCATGCTCAGTAAGCCCGTCCAGGTCACCGGGGCGGATCATCTGGCCATGGTCCTCACATCTCCCATCAGAGCCATTCATCTCTCACTGCCCTTCCAACTCAGAGTTTGACTCATGCACCATCAGCTTAGGGTTCGTCTATGCCTAGTTCTTCTAGTGGGTATCCTGGTTCTCGGGGCTCCCTTCAGTCCCCATTGCTAGTGTCCAGTATAGGTTGCTTCGAGTGTGGATGAGCCATATCAAGAGATTATGTCCCTCTCTTATAGGAGGTTCATCCCAGCAAAGGAGTCAATCTTTCGCTTCAGCACTAGTTACTTCACTACCCGGCCAACCAGCTAGGGGTGGGGGTCAGGCAGCTAAGGATCGCCCTAGAGGGGGAGGTCGAACTAGTGGTTGTCAGGCCCGATTTTATGCACCCCAGCCAGACCAAAAAACTATGGCCTCAGATGCCGTGATCACAGGTATTGTTTCAGTCTGCCACTGAGATGCTTCAATTTTATTTGATACTGGTTCCACACATTCATATGTTTCAACATATTTTTCCCATTTTGTTGATGCACCCCGTGAGTCCTTAGTTACATCTGTTCATGTGTCTACTCTTGTGGGTGATACTATTGTTGTAGAACGTGTGTATCGGTCATGTGTAGTGTTTATTGGGGGTCTTGAGACACGAGTGGTTTTGTTATTGCTCAGTATGGTTGCCTTTGATTTGATATTGGTCATGTACTGGTTATCTCCATGTCACGTTGTTTTAGATTGTCATGCTAAGACTGTGACTTTAGCGATGCCGGGATTACCGAGAGTGGAGTGGAGTGGTTCCATAGATTATGTGCCTAGTATGGTTATTTCATACCTTAAGGCTCAGCGCATGGTTGAGAAAGTTTGTCTATCGTATTTGGCTTTTGTGAGGGATGTCAGTATATAGACTCCCACTATTGATTCTGTTCCTATGGTCCGTGATTTTCCAGACGTATTCCCTGTAGACCTGTCGGGCATGCCGCCTGACAGGGACATTGATTTTGGTATTGATTTGGTGTCGAGCACTCAACCTATTTCTATTCCACCGTATCGTATTGCATCGACGGAGTTGAAGGAATTAAAGGAGCAACATAAGGAGCTCCTAGATAAGGGGTTCATTCGGCCTAGTGTGTCACCTTGGGGTGCACCGGTTCTATTTGTCAAAAAGAATATGAGAATGTGTATTGACTATAGGCAGTTGAACAAGGTCACAGTCAAGAATAAGTATCCTCTTCCTCGTATTGATAATTTGTTTGACCAGCTTCAGGGAGCGAGGGTGTTCTCTAAGATCGACTTGAGGTCCGGGTATCATCAGCTGAAGATACGTGATTCGTATATTCCTAAGACAACTTTTAGGACCTGTTATGGTCATTATGAGTTCTTGGTGATGTCTTTTGGGTTGACCAATGCCCCAGCAGCGTTCATGCATTTGATGAACATTGTATTCCAGCCATATTTGGATTCCTCTGTTATTGTGTTCATTGATGACATTCTGGTCTACTCTTGTAGCCAGGAGGAGCATGCTCAACATTTGAGGGTGGTGTTACAAAGATTGAGGGAGGAGGAGCTTTATGCAAAGTTCTCCAAATGTGAGTTTTGGCTTGGCTCGGTAGCATTTTTGGGACACGTGGTGTCTAGTGAGGGTATACAGGTGGATCCGAAGAAGATGGAGGCGGTGCAGAGTTGGCCTAGACCGTCCTCAGCTACGGAGATTAGTAGCTTCCTTGGTTTGGGGGGATATTACCACCACTTTGTGGAGGGATTTTCGTATATTGGTTCACCCTTGACAAAATTGACTTCAAAGGGTGCTCCTTTCAGGTGGTCGCATGAGTGTGAGGAGACCTTTCAGAATCTCAAGACGGCTTTGACCACAACTCCAGTGTTAGTTCTGCCATCAACTTTAGGTTCTTATACTGTGTATTGCGATTCCTCGAGGATATGCATTGGTTGTGTTTTGATGCAGAAGGGTAGGGTGATTTTATACGCCTCACGCCAGTTGAAGACCCGTGAGAAGAATTACCCGGTGCATGATCTTGAATTAGCAGCCATTGTTCATGCCTTAATGATTTTGCGTCATTATTTGTATGGGATCCATTGTGAGATTTATACTGATCACCGGAGTCTACAGCACCTGTTTAAGCAGAAGGATCTTAATTTGCATCAGCGGAGATGGTTGGAGCTTCTCAAGGACTATGATATCACTATTCTATACCATCCGGGAAAGGCCAATGTGGTGGCCGATGCCTTGAGTCATCAGGAGAGTTTGTGGAGTTTAGCATATCTACCAGCAGCAGAGAGACCTTTAGCATTGGATGTTCAGGCCTTAGCGTGCCGGTTTTTTAGTGTAAGGCCCCAGAAAATTTTGCTAATTAATTTAGGATTTCGTGGTGCCAGGTATGCTAATTATAATATTTTGTGTGCTATTAAAATGATGTATATCAATTGGATATGGTAAATAAATGTATAAGTCATATAATAAATAATGTGGGGTCCAAGGAAAGGCCCAAGTCTAAGTCAAATTGGAAAATCACATAATAGGCTAAAATTCCAAATTTGTTGCACAAGTCCACACTTTGAACGACCATTTATAAATATATATTAGGTTTTATGTGATGAACAATATATCAAATGAAAGGTTTTCGGGTCTAGTTTCTAACGCTTCAAACCGTTCCTCATTTGGAGAATCCTACACAAAATTATGGTCAAATTACCGAAGGCTGGATTTGCGATCAATTTTGGGACCGCAAAATGGTTCCGTGGACCGCATACGCGTCGCATAGAGAAGCAGAGTCGGGAAAAATATTATGTTGTCGCATATTGATTATGCTGTCACATAATCGATTATGTTGTCGATTATGCTATCGCATAATGATTATGTTGCAAGTCTGCTGCCCACATAACGATTATGCTATAGCATAATTGCACCAAATAATAGACTTCGGGGGTCATTTTTGAAAATTTTCATATCCGAACCCATTTTGATAAATAAGCTTTGGGGCTTCATTTGGGGCTATTTTCTACAAAATCTAGAGAGAGGTGAGAGCACTTTAGAGAGAGAACCTTCCAATCACCAAATCTTGCTCAAGTTTTCAAGAATCAAGGAAGATAGCCACTAGATTGTCCTCCATCGGGGTAAGTCCTACTTCTAGGATTTCATATATAAGATTATTAGTTCAAAAATATATTGTGGGGTTAGAAATAGGCCATGCATGTGGCACTAAGCTATATTATGTGGGATTAATTAACTATTTTGGGTAGTTCTTGATGAAATTGGTTGGGGGAAGAAGGAATTTCCATTGTAGGACCTTGTAGTCTATTTCACATGTTAGGTGTTTGATGCAATTCTTAAGAGAGTTACACATGGGAAATCTTTCTAGTTATTAATCGATTTTCGCTATCTCCTTATAGATTATTATTGCTAGAGGTGCTGGTGTATTGTAGTAACTTAAGGAAAGCTCAATCAGGTATGTTGGCTAAACTTTCTCTCTTATAATCGAATTCCATAAATGACTCTATAAGTTCAAGTATGGTTGGCTCAAAATTTCCTAATTCCTATATTCTGGGTCATTACCTATAAACATGACTATTATGAAATGATCCTTATGATTAACGATACATGTTCAAAGTATGGGTTGCGTATTAAAATGTTATGGATTTGAGTTGGGTTCAAATAAAGGCTAACTATGCCAAATTTTGTGAGAAAACTCAATGTGCTTAAGATACATAATTACTTATATGTGTACCTAAAGTCTTGATTGAAAATGTCGTGTTGTTGATAATCTATAAAGACTCTTGGAAATAAAATAAGTGAATTGGGGATATAGAGTGTGGCCATCGTGCCAAGTGTTTAAGTTATGATTATGGCTAGTGTTGCCAATGAAATGTGAGGATGTGATAAAGATTACGAAATGAGCCTCGACTCAACTGTTTAAAAACCATTTCAAGAATAGAATTGCCTAAAAGCTTTTTTACTCATTTCATGCCCATAAGTGGCTATTTATAACTAAGGGTTTTCTTTATAAATATATCCGGTGTGATATCGAGATCTTACATACTCATGTGTTCAAATTGTACATTGTCATTTTTGGGAAGGAGTTTGCAAGAATAAAGTGACAAGGTGGGTTGCTCTGATGGTAAGCATTCTCCACTTCCACCCGAGAGGTTGTGAGTTCGAGTCACCCCAAGATCAAGGTGGGGAGTTCTTTGAGGGAAGTATGCTGAGGGTCTATTGGAAACAGCCTCTCTACCCTAGGGTAGGGGTAAGGTCTGCGTACACACTACCCTCCCCAGACCCCACTTGTGAGATTATACTGGGTTGTTGTTATTGTTGTAGTTTGCAAGAATAAATGGTGTATTGTTTGTTTATGATTTTTATGTGAGTTTCTATTGTTTGTCGGTATACCCCATTCTTTGGGAAGAGACCTTTTGTGTTAATGTTTCAATTACTAATGAATTTGAGGTATATGATTTTTGAATATTTGATATGTGTATATTGGTTGGTGCTCTTTGACATTGAAAGGTTTATCGTAAGTAATATGTGGACATTATGGAAAGCTCCACACGCTCGCAAATCATACCTGCGACTCGTGCGCTGACTCGATACCTCCACGCTCGCGAATCATACATGCGACTCGTGGGCCAATATCTCTCCCCGCTCGCGAATCATACCTATGACTCGGGGGCCGATAAAAATAGTAGTATAGTTCTTCCCTGATCACGAATCAAACCTGTGACTCAGGGGCTGGTAAAATAAGTCTGATTTCTCCCTGATCACGAATCAAACCTGTGACTCAGGGGCTGATGAAAATAAGTGTAATTCCTCCCTGATCACGAATCAAACCTGTGACTCAGGGGCCAGTAATGAAAATATAAGTTCTCCCCGATCACGAATCATACCTGTGACTCGGGGGCCATGAATGCATGAATGTATATATATGTGTATATGTAGACACCATGGTACCGACTCATCAACGCTCAACGGGATCGGATATTCGCATCTCTCTTGATAGTCAAAGTTAGAATTTTATAAAATATTATCCTCTTTTCTCATAATATCACCATGGTGGAATAATTCAAGTATAGGAAGGATTTACAATCACCTTCATTTTTGCTCAATAGCTCATGATCAAGATTTATCTCATTTACTCCGTTTTCTTTATCAATTATATCAGGAGTAACACAATTAATCAATTGATGAAATTCATAATTCTTATCTGAATAATATGTACATTTAACTCAAAGATATCATAGCTCCATTTCATCATATATCGGAAGATAACTTGTACAAAGCATCAGGTAATATCAAACAAACAGCTAGAACATGATCGTGGGTCCTACGGCTACCCAACATACAGTATAGATGCCACGTACGGACTCTCGTCACGTGGTACGTACGCAGCCCCCTCAACAATCACAATTAGCAACAAGGAGCCTAGGGGACATTTCCCCCTTACAAAGTTTGGAAAGGAGACTCACCTGGACAAGTACTCCTCCGGTCAACGGACCAATCAACAAGACGCACGAATCCTCCGAATTACCTTCGATGGCTCGCAACTAGCCAAAAACACATAATTATATCAATTTAGGAGGAATCGAGGAGGATTTATCAAAGATTTCCCTTAAAACACATTCTTGACGTACTTGGAATATTCAACTCCGAGCCTCCGCATCCGGAAAATTACGATTCTTGAAGAAATGCGTTATACGTCGCCTAAGGATCAAGATTAACTCAATTAATCATCCTATAATGGCCCAAAAATCAAAAATTCAATTTTCTCAAAAACCCTCTATTTTTCCCAAACTTTCATATGAATTTTCATGAATTATGGAAGTGGAATTCTTCAAAAATTGAAGTTATAAACATGCGGGAAGCCAACGAATCACTTACCTGAGTTAACCACTCGCTAACACTGTTCTGGAGCTCTTGGGGGTCTCAACAATGGAGGAAAATCGAGTTTGGGAAGAAAATAACGAAATGGGGCTTTTTATTAGAACTGCCCAGCAGTTTCCGCCCATGCGGCCCTTGGTTCGCAAGTACGGACTCGCACCTGCGGAAAAAGGGTCGCGCCTGCGATGGGCCTAGGCCCTGGGGGAGGTCGTGCCTGCGGAGCCGCGCCTGCGAGAAGAAGGCCGCTCCTGCGGCTGGAGCCACGCCTGCGATTGATTTTCCGCTGGTGCGAGCCTCGCGTCTGCGGCTCATTGACCGCAGGTGCGGTCACACCAGAAGCAGCCCACCAGCTATGAAATTGCTGGTTTTTTACCCCGCTTGGGGTCTGGGAGACCCCTGGGCCCACCCGAGCCCTCGACAAATTACACCAACCAATCCCAAATCATATGACGGACTCGCTCGAGCTCCTAGAACACTAAAAACATCGTCCAAACTAGAAATCACTCTCCAAAACCCCTTAGTTCCAAACTTAAGTTTTCAAGAAAATTCCAATGGCTCACCAATACGCCGAACGGGTCTATATTGCTCGGAATGACCCCAAATTTTGCGGACAAGTCATAAATGACTATACGGAATTATTTCCAGTTCCGCATTCGGACCATGATATCATGAGGTCCAATTCCAGACCGAATTCTAAATCTTATGAAATCCTGAATTCCAATTCAGGTGCCGAAATACTCCCGGGTCATCAGAAACCCGAGGCGAACATACGCTCAAGTTCGAAATAATCATCCGGAGCTGCTGGAGCTGTCAGCACTCGATTCCGAGGTCCTTTGCTCAAAATGCTGCTCGGAACCAAAATTAGCCAAATAGGAACCAAGTGTTCCTAAACTGGCCAAATCACTTCTGAATCTCGAACTACCTGCCCCACAAATCATAAGGCACGAGTAGCGCTATGGAAAGAGTCATTTACGGTAACAGAGTCGCAACACACAAAACGACCGGCTGGGTCGTTACATATACCCTCCTCGTTTCAAGTCTGCCAGCATTACAACACCTGATTCCATAGACTAATTTTGAAAAAAACCAATGGTCATTTCTCTTTGTGATTTAAGCAGATTAATGGATTTGATAACCAAATTAGCGGACTATCAATATTCCAATCATGAATTACATCTTTATTCAATCAAGCATGCTCCAATTTTAAATATATTCACCAGAAAAAGCTCGAATCACACCTTTCATGAAGAACATATTCAATTATACTTCAATAATTAAAATTCTAGCCATCTGAAATTATCTTTAGATAGCAAATCATGGTAGTAATATCCCATAAAGCATGGTATCCCATTAGAATCATAACACAAGAAAAATACGGCTTAGGCAAATTAATTATTCGATTTTTGGCGTACACAATTCAACAAATAAAATTAATATAATCCTGAAAATACAATCTGTTATTTGTCGTGGGATTGAGGTTTAATAATTACTATAAAGATGGTCAGTCACAAATTCAAGGAATAACAATCAAATAGGTTAAGAAACATGTCAAATTCCGTATCAAAACGGATCTGAAAGTAGTTTCAACGAGGATACCAGGATGCTCAAAGAACTAAATTTAGAAGAAAAAGATGCCAAATAAGTGCTGAAATCAATAAATCGGAGCTCAAACAACGGCAGAATCAATAAAACGCAGCTTCAATTTAATTTGAACAGCAAAATGCCACAGAACGAGTAAACACTCGCAGCTTCTGTTCCAAAAACATCTCACAGATACCATTGACGAGATAGCAAAAAAAAAAAAAAGAACCCAGAAGAGCACAAGAGGAACTGTTGCCATCTGGGTCGGGTTGAAAGAGAAATACCAAATAAAAACATAGCTTGTTCTTCATTCTTCATCTTATTTAATTTCACTTTTTCTGCACACAATTTGAAGGGGCTCTAAAAAAAGTGTAATTGAACTTGGTTAATAAATCAAGTTGGTTGATTCAAAACTTGCATGTTGACTTTGGGTACAGAAAAAATTGACAAGAATTTGAGAATTTAAGGAAAGCGTATCAATTCCATAACATTAACAAAATAAATAGAAAACAACAGTAATCATAGATACGCATGTGGACTTAAAGAATCAAGAAAATAAAATGAGAAGCAGCTTTGGAGAAAGGAGACCACTCTAAAATAGCGAGAGAGAGAGACTGAATTCGAGAAGAAGAAGGGACGGTCTTTGTCGGTGCGCCGTTTTGGTTTTTCTTTGCTGGGTTGGTGTCTTTCTAATTTTTAGGTATTAATTATATAGAGTAGGGGATTAGGGTTGTAATGTGGGAAATTTGGTTGGGCCTGGGATTTTGGACCCTGAAATTAGGCCAATTTGAAACAAGGGCAAATTTTATCTTTCAAAAATAGTCGTCTTACTATTAATTATATTTCGTTTATCAAAACGACCTAATTAACATTTTAACTAATTAAATAAACTAATTGATTAAGCTAATGTATATTTTTGTGACTTTTATATATTAATCTATCAATTAAAAGGTAATTAATTTCTAAAAATGCGAATTAAACCTAAGATTTCATGAAATGAAAAATGTGACAATTTTTATGATTTTTCTATGATTTTAAAATATTAAACATGCATGAAATGCAACTAAATAAAGAAAAGTTCCTAAAATTCATTAAAAGTTATTTTTTGATTATTTTTACGAGTAATTTCCATGCAGGGCAAAAATTGGGTATTCACACCCTAAAGCAAGCAATGTGAGCAAATTCATGCTTAAGGGACTATATGTACTAGTTACATCAAGTGTCACCCTCGCGAGTAAGAAATTCCGTTATCCTTGGTAAAGAAAGATTATCGCAAGGCGAGCAAGGGTCATCGACGATGTGAAAAGATGCTAGAGATGGAAAGGTAAAACATCTATACGTAGATCATCATAGCACTAAATCTTAGTACTCCCCTAAAGGAGGGAAATAAGACAGAATTAAGTTGTTCTAGTAACTATGGAATGGTAAAGGAAGAGTGTGATAAAAATGAGAAAAGAATGAGATTGCACTTATCCGACTCGTATAGATATGCTATGATTCTAGAACGTTATGTAAGAAGGACGTCAAAAAAAGGAAGTACGGGTTCTTGTCTGGAATGTTATTGATAAATAAGGAGCCAATGCAAGACGTAAGTTAGACAAAGGAAATAACCCAAGAGAGATATACACGGAATATAGATGTGAGAATGGACCGATGAGTAGTTAATAGTTGATTCAGGAAGAGCCGAGTCATGACTAGAAAAGAAGTCACAGACAAATTAGCATATCATACAAGATAAATGTAGTAAACCCCAACATGGAGAATTTAGCCTCGCAGTAATGTCATTATAATACTTGAGATATATTCAGATAAAAGATGGGGTTGTTAAAAGGTACATTATGAGTATTACGGGATAAAAGAGAGTGCCACTGGGAAGGCAGTCAAAATATTAGTTCAGAAGCAATCCTACAAGCATAGGGGCGTAGAGGTAAGCAACTACGGATGATTACAGGCAAGGAAGGACATCAAAAGGGTTCGTAACAAGCTCACAGCTTTACGAGAGTCAAGGGTTCTCCCTAAGTACTGCAACGAAAGACTAACTGAGGAAATAAAGAAGAAGGCTTCAACCTAAGCACAACGACCTAAAGAGGATATGGTCGTGTAACAAAAGTCTCACAACAATATTGTAAGCACTCCAAAGGAAAGTGGCACCTACCGTGGCTAATGAACGGGAGGTAAGATTAAAAGTAATATTCGAGATCATATGAGTTGCACGAAAACTCTGGCATATGTGGGCACTAAGATAAGCTAAGTATGAACGCAACAAGGGGACGAAAATATCCAAAAAAATAATAACATGCATTGAAAGAAAGCTATGATGGAACGAAAGTAATTATCCGATCAATGATCCAGAGTTGGTTACGTTATGAATGCACTTAAGGGTTCGGAGTTTTATACATGCAGCATATACTGATGTAGAAGATTCTGGTATACGTTAAAAGAAAGAATTGTATCATGCATATCCCTCAGCGCCCATGAAAGGATGAACGGAATAACTAATACCATGAACAACAGATCGGGAGATAACTTAAGCCGACATAAAGGACGATCAAAAGAAAGAGGAAACTAAAGAGTAACATCAACGAAGTAAATCAGGAATCCGATTATTGGACCCCGAAGTTATAGGAATCATGATTGAGAACATAGTAGAACCACTCTTAATATTAGAGGCGCAAGAGAGATAGCACAATAACTATATTCTATAACGGCTCTACGTTAAAGCCAGTTAGAAGAAGTACCATCCTCATAAGAAGTCAGTATGGAGCTTCCATCGGATTGTGTATGCACCAGAGGTGCAAGTATTATAATAGAGCTTCAAGTTGTTGATGTGAATTATACCTATGTGGAAGGGAGGTCATGAAAGAGATAGAAGATATGATGTGAGATTTTAATGTAAGTAAGCTAAAGGTGAACAACGTACGAGATACTCATGCGCAGAAGATGATGAATAATATATACTTCATATAGAAGTCTAAAAGCGTTGGGATTTAGTATCCAGGAATTATAGCGGCGTCGTCAGTGGCATATCTTCCAACCTATGGATTTTAAATATCGAGAGGTATAGCTAAGAGAGTGAAGGAGAGTTATAGATGATGCGATACCTCGCTTGATGTGCCAAATAACACAAGGAAATTTATGGTGCAAAGAAGTTTAAGGAAGGTTGCGAGTAGTATAAATGGATATGTATGGGTTGCAAGCGAAAGTATGGTAGAGCAACAAGATTGTAAGAAGAAAAGAGTAAGGATAAGAAAAGAGGAGTGAGAAGGTGATGAAATGGATAAGTCCTTAGGATTATGCCTATGAAAACAAGAAGATCTAATGGGTTCTCTAAGTTATACATAGCTCAGTATAACATGAATGAACTCAAAGGAGTCAAAGACAAATGGAATTTAGAAGAGGTGGAATGCTGTCATGGTAATAGAATAAGGGTGTAATTGTTGTAGATAAAGGATGACGTTCGGGCCTTCAATTGAGTAGTGATTTGAAGAGGATAATTATACAGAATTAAAATACCCACGTAAGGTGAATCACATTGGGATGCTATAAAATATGATTATTGAAGTACAGTATCGCCCCCAAGTGGATCAGGAAAATCACTTCAAATATTCCTCGATGCAACATAAGCCGTAGTGGGATGTATTACATTAGAAGTTTCAAGTTATCAATGGAAGATTGTAGATCAACATTGAGGTGAATAGACAATGGATAAAAGTTACAAAGTACGAGATGAGATTAGGCCATCATTCCTAAGATGAACAGTAACGAGGAAACATTAAAGGACTTAGACTTATACTTATATGATAAGCAACGAAAGAGTAACCCGGAGTTTGTTCGTAGACCTCAGTAACTATAAATTGAAGTAAGAGCCATGGTATAGTATTACCCAGCTAGATGCAGTAAAGTCATACGGATGAATAAACGAATCTATGAAATAATATATAGCATTATTCGTAAGTTCAACAAAGTATCGAGCAAAGAACTTCAAGTATACCTATAGATGCCCATAGGGACATCTTGTCAAGCTTTGTATATATTTACAAAGTGTGGCTTTGAGATTGGCTAAAGGTTGGAGGGAAAAGGAAAGAAGAGTCGAATAGGCACACTTACAAGGTCAGTATCGTAGAAGCTGCATTATAGAAGGTAGTAACAGTTACGAGATTAGAAGGATTCCGACTACAAGTCGTGGGGTGAGAAAGAGGCTTAAAGAGGGGAATGTTATGGCCTTTGGACTTATTCACAGAACAGTTGCCTAGATGGCAAGAGGACTACTAAAGTATTCGCAAGAGCTATGGGATATGAGAATCATAAGCGCATCAGTCAAAATTCGAGGACGAATGTTCCAAATGGGGGAATGATGTTACACCCCATATTTTTGCACATGAAAATGCGCCATAAATAAATTAATTAATGAGAGCTTGGAAGTGAGATGTCACGTCCCGCATTTTGAACGCTGAAGTTTTATCGTAAGTTAATCGACGTGACATCGGGAATGAGATTTATTTTGGGATTATAAGTATCACGCTATTTCAAATAAGGGATAAGTAAATTCATGAAGGTGAGAGGGTAAGCAAATCGAAGAAAATGATTTTTTGTCGAAGTTTGGCATGTTGGGATAATATACGGTCCAAGCTATAATACCCCATATTTATGGACTAGTGCCATACAAGGTACAACATGGCCATGATAGTAAGGTGTATAAGGTGTGTTAAAAGTGAGTAGTATTTTAAATAATTTGAGATAATTCTTAATTATGTGGGTAATTGATTAATTATTAGTTAATAGGAGATTAACTAGTTGATTAAGAATTTAGTGGGTGGTTAAGGATAAGGACCAAAGCATGTCACGTGGCAGCCCACCATGTCTATATATGTATGACTCTTATAATGAAGTGGAAAAGTGGCATAAGATTAAAGCCTTCAAGATTTAAGGTCTTTGCTCATAACGTTAAAGACTTCAAGATTTAAGGTCTTCAAGATTAAAGTCTTTACTGATAACGTTAAAAACATCAAGATTAAGACCTTCAAGATTCATACGGATTTTCATACAATTGACCTTTTTAATTCAAGAGAAAGGTAACGAATATTCACGCAAAGTAGGCAACAGATTTTTTCCTACTCCGATTTTGCCTTTACGAGTTTTGTCGCAATTATCTTGTGTTGGAAGGATTGTCAAGAGAATCGGCTCAGCTTTGTTAAGGCCATCCTTTCTTTCTTTTTCGCATGATCCAAGTTATATAGAAGAAACAGGGTGTCTATATTCGTGATTCCCCACGTGAATTATTATTATCTTCTGTTCATGGGTCCCAGAAAAAATACGTATTTGATAATGTTTATCCAAAAGGCATATTGATTTTTATGGCGTTCCGAGAAAATTTTATTAGCGCATTTCATGCATTTATACATGTACATTGACCCATGATCAGATGGAGTTATATACGCATATATATGTATATTATATTTATATGGGATACGGGAAAAAGGTTATGGCATTATATACGTACTACCACCTGATAAGCTGGTATACGTTGATGATTTTGCCCACGGTGGCCAAGATGATATGATGAGATGCCCTTAGAAGCCTGATGATGTTATGAAACATGTACCTATGCACTACATGATATTCATACGCATATGCATGACACTATAATTATTTCATGATTTATATAGTTATCAAGACTTACAGGTTTAGTCATTTACTCTATATTTCTTCCATGTTTGTTATGTACTTATTTATGTGCGTTACATACTCGGTACATTATTCGTACTGACGTCCCTTTTGCCTGGGGATGCTACGTTTCATGTCCGCTGATCCCGATAGAGAGATCGAGGGCCCTCCAAGTAGGCTATCAGCTCACTGGAAGATGTTGGTGCGCTCCAATTGCTTCGGAGTTTCTCGTTTGGTTAGTATGATTTAGACATGTATTGTTTTATGGCGGGACCTTGTCCCCACCTTTATGAAAATTGTGTATTCTTAGAGGCTTGTAGACAGATTTCATGCACGTAAAAGATTTTATGGCCTTGTCGGCATATGTTCATTATACGAGTGGATATTTGGTCTTATAGGCCCGTATGTCTTATGCATAAGTTGTTATATCGCTTGTATTCTACTTATCTCACGGCATCCTTCTGACTCAGTTATATACGATAGTATAATACATTATGTTGGTAATCGGTCGAGTAAGGTACCGGGTGCCCGTCTCGTCCCATCGGTTTGGGTCGTGACAGTTATATACGCGTATATTATATGTATATGGGGTATGGGAAAAGGTTATAGCGTTATATACGCACGACCACCTGATCAGTTGGTATACATTGATGATTTCATCCACAGAGGCTGAGATGATAGAATGGGATTCCCTCAGATGCTTGATGATATTGTGTACACATATACCTATGCATGATATGACATTTATACGCATAAGCATGGCATTATAAATGTTTCATGATTCACAAAGCTATTCAGACTTATAGGTTGAGTCCTTTACTCCATGTTTTTTCATGTCTTTTATATATTGATTTTAATGCCTTACGTACTCGGTACTTTATTTGTACTGACATCCATTTTGCTTGGGGATAGTGTGTTTCACGCTCGCACGTCCAGATAGACAAGTTGTCGGTCCTCCTAGTAGGCTATCAGCTCAGCGCAAGGTGTTGGTGCACTCTAGTTATGTAAGGACCCGTTAAAATTTCCTATTGATTTAGATTTTTAAAGTGTGCCAATGGTACTTGGGAATAATGTATCCGAGTGTTAAAGGAAACCTATGGGATATAACAATATTATTTTGATTTTAAAATACATATGGAGAGTGTTTTGGGGAATATTAAGGAGGGTTGTAAGCGTGAACAAGTTGTTTTGAACAAGTTGGAAATATTAAGTGGAATAGGTGGAAAAATTTGCATACACTTGACTTTAACTTTGTGTAAATCTCAATAATATAAAGATATTTCCAATGAATTTTTCCTCTAGAGTGTAGCCCTTTGAGTCTAATTTCTAAGGAATCATGCCATTTGTCGTTTGGACATTCCTACTAAAAGTTATGATCAAATTACATAAGTTAGATCACCTAGTTATTTTGGCAGACAGCGAAGTGAGGGTCACTTCGCCATACCGGGCACGAATAATGTCTTCTCTTGTATGTTGTGGGCAGCGAAGTGAGGCTCACATCGCGAGACTGGGCGCGCCCCAGCTTCAGGTCCTTTTAAGTCATTTCATGGGCTCATTGCCCCCCTTTCACTTTGACGAATTTTAGAGCTTTCCTCCACTCTCTTAAGACCCTCAACTCCTCCCATATTCAAGGTAAGAAATACCCATTATCTTGGTGTGAATTCTATCATTTCCACACTACAAGTTACTCAATCTACACATGAAATCCTTGGATTTTCAAGACATTTCTTTAAGAACTCAAAAGGAGGGTTTTGCAAGATATCTTTCAAACGGTAATCCTACACCCTTGGACTTACATGCATGGATTTATTATGGTAATATTAGTTTGAATTGAGTATTGGAACTCATGGAATGGTGATTGGAAGCCATAGGTTCCCCATCTAAAGACATAACCGTTGTAGAGATTGGAAGGTGATTATTTGATGGAATTTTGTTGTTTGGGTGTGGATGGATGGTCACCAATGTGATATTGGAAGTTATAAGTTGTTTAAGAACGATGGTGGGATAAATAGTTGGTAAATGGTGGTAGTGGGATGAACTAATTATATGGTTAAGAGATGTAGAGATTTGTGCCTACCAGGTGTTTAAGAAAGTGTCGAATGGCCTAAACTATGGAATTTGTTACTAATATTGTTCCCATTGGTGTTGTTATTGTAGATTGAAATATCTTAGTGTAGTGGATCATTATAGTACATTAGGGGCGAATTTGAGGTATGTTGGCTAAACTTTCTCTCATAGTATCGAATTCCATAATGTTCCCGTAAGTTCAAGTACGGTTGGCTCAAGATTCGTAATTTCTATATTCCAGGTTATCCCATATAAACTTGATTATTCCGAATGAGCTTTATGTCCAAAGATAGATGTTCAAAGTGTGGTTTGCGTATTAAATTGGTAGGGCTTTGAGTAATGTTTTAAATGAGAACCACTGTACCAATTGGGTGAGAAAAACTCGATATGCTTAAGACTCATAATTGCTCATATGTATACCTAAAGTCTTAATTGAAATTGTCTTGTTGTTGATAATCTATAAATATGCTTGAAGATGAAATAAGTGAATTGGAGAAATAAAGTGTGGCCAGCGTGCCATGAATTTAAGTTTTAATTGTTGCTAGCGGTGCCAATGAAATGAGAAAGATTATGAAATGAGCCTCAACTCAACTATTTTAAATGACTTCGAAAATAGAATTGCCTAAAGCTTTTGTACTCAATTCATGCCCATAAGTGGTTGTTTTCAACTAATGCCTTGCCTTATAAATACATCCAATGTGATTCGAGTTCTTACATATTCCGGTATTGAAATTGTACATTGTCATTATTGGGAAAGAGTATTTCAAGAATAATTGGTGTATTGCTTGTTTATGACTTTGATGTGTGTTTCTATTGCTCGTTGGGATGTCCCCTTCTTCGGTAAGAAACCTATTGTGTTTAAAGTTTCCATTATTAATGAACTAGAGGTATATGACTTCCAAAATATTCTGTATGTTAATATTGGATGACGATCCTTGAAAATATAAGAAGTGAAAGTGTGGAATATGAAATACGGCCATCGTACCATGAATAAAGAATCTTGTGAATGGCCAAAAGAGTCAATGAAATATTGTTGTTGTGATTGGTTGAAAAGACTAGTGAAGGTACATACAATGTGAAATTTGTTGAGGTGAGTACATTTGTAGTTATGTTACTTTTATGGGCAAAGAAATATAAAAAAATATTTTTGGGAGTATCATTAGTAAACCCGAGGAAGGGTGGGTCATAGAGCCCACACCTAAAATTACACATGTCGGTGTAGGGGTAGATTGTGCTTATTCCCCTTACTTGGGATGAAATTGAAATATTGGTGAAATTGTGATTATTCCCCTTAATTGGTATGAAACTGGTTATAGTTGTGAATTGGAAAAGTCAACCCACACGTCATAAATGGGAAGGCGTCCTAGCTGATCGGGTGGAGATCAAACGCCATGTTGCGCACATGGTGGTACTACTCTTGGTAAAAACTTTCTTTCGCATCGTCATGCAAAACCACATTGTTCGTGGGGAGATGGAATAGATGATCGGGCGTGATCAGACTCCGTGTTATAAATGACGGTGGTATATCAGTACTAATGATCTCGCAACCAAAAATATATATTATCTTTGTATTTTGAAAATTATTATGTTTTAACTGGACATTTGGATATTGCTGATTGTGACTTGTTGTTTCCATGCGTTTGCCTTCGCTTATAGGGGCATTCTATTTTGAAAGAGGACTTTTAGCTATGCAAACTAGTGCTATTCGACGGTACTAACGTCCTTTCTTCCGGGGGCGCTGCATCTTTAATGGATGCAGGTGGTTCCGTAATAGGCGCCAGTGATTAGTGATAGAGAAACTCTCTCTTCAATTGACTTGGCGAGCCCCACTTCATTTCAGGGTCATGTATCTCTTCTTTCTCATATACTTTGTGTTTTGAGGTATAGCCGGAGCCTTGTTGCCGGCATTTCCATATTACTTTTCAGTTGTACTTAGAAGCTCCGTAGACAGATTGTGGGTGGTGGTTGATGTTAGGAGTCAAAACTAGAAATGTTGGTATTTAGCATACATGCTTTTCTTCATATCTATAAACTTGTAGTATTCTGGAACTTATGAATGAAGCTACGAACGAAAATGAAATGGAAGTTGCCAATGAAAACTACTTAGTGTTTGATTAATGGAGTACATCTCTTCTTTATCCATGTATTAGTTTGGGTAGAATGAAATATAACTAGCTTGCTCGACCGGGTTCACTCGGTTGAGCGCCGGTCGCGCTCCCCGAGTTTGGGGCGTGACAACTTGTGTCGGAGTTGCCTATTTGGTCAGTATGCTTTGGACATGTATTGATTGGTATGTCGGGGCCCTATCTCGGCCTTTGACGTTTATGTACTCTTAGAGGCTTGTAGACCGAAGTCGTGTATATGGATACTTGTATGGCCTTGCTGGCCTATGTTTTGAGTGTACAAATGATCATGTCGGCCTTATAGGCCCGTATGTCACATGTATAAGTTTCTATATTATGTTGGGTCGTCCTATGTCTAGTATTCCCTTACGTTTTATTCTGGTTATCTCATGATGGTCCTTCTGGCCCATTTACCCATGAATGTGTAATTAGAAAGATACGTTATGTTGGTACTTGGTCGAGTAAGGCACTAGGTTCCCGTCGCGGCCCTCCGATTTGGGTCGTGAAAATTAAACATTTCAAAATTGAGGGTCTAGCCATTTTTAACATAACTTGAGATAGAGAGCTCGGATTTTGACGACAGTTTAAGGAATTTTTAGAGGCATTGATTGGGTATTGATTCCTTACTTGTTTTTTCTTATATTCCACTAATCTATCGTCAATTCCACCATTTAATTTCGAATATGGGTTGAGAAAATTGGAAAAAATGGGAAAAGTACTTCAACCAAAATTTTGAGTTTTGATTGAGATTTTGATGTCTGATTTGAGTCATTTTGGTATGAGTGAACTCATGGTTGAATGTGTGTCCGTATTTTGTGACTTTTACTCGATTCTGAGACGTGGGCCCGGGTCGACTTTTAGGGCAATTTTCGAAATTCTTGTTAAAGTCTTGATTTCATTAATTAGATCAGTCTATTATAGTTGAATTTATGGTATGTAACTGTCCTTTGCTAGATTTCGGCCATTAGGAGTCGGATAATCGATCAAAGGGCATCCTAATATATTGATTGAGATTGGTTCGAGGTAAGTAGCTTGCCTAACCTTGTGTGGCGGAAATACCCATAGGATTTGGTACTGTTGTGATATGTGAGCATTGTGTACGTGAGGTGACGAGTGCATACACATGCTAATTGTTGTAAAAATCCATTTTTTCGGTGAATAGTAGCATGTTACACCTTAATTGAGTTATACCAACATGTGTAGTTGTCATGTTTAGTCTAATTTCAAATGTCTACGTGTCTTAAATGCATATATAAAATCTGTGCAGCATGTTTAGTTCAGTTCCTTCCTTTACTTGATTTGTATAAACCTTAGTTGTAGTATTCTTGTTGTCAATTGCTTTTTCCACCGATTTGAGCTATGTCTTAATTTTTGGGACTACCAGGCGGTACCTCGGGAGATCCCCTTGCATATTTACTTTTGGGACTATGAGGTTGTACCTCTGGAGATCCCCCTACATATTTACTTTTAGGACTACGAGTTGGTAACTCAGCAGACCCCCCCACCCTACACATTAAGTTTAGAGACTACAAGTACCTCGGGAAATCTCCTTGCATATTTACTTTTGGGACTACGAGACGACATCTCGGGTGATCCCCTATTGAGTATTTACTTTTGGGACTACGAGACGGTATCTGAGGAGCACCCTTGTTGTTTCTCATTGTGATATGTGGTTATTTCTATGTGAAATTCTTTCTACTAAATTCTCTGTCTTTCTTCATTTCATTATATGATTTGTCTTATTATTATATCCTAGTAGGGGCCGTACCTGACCTCGTCACCACTCTACCGAGGTTAGGCTTGGCACTTACTGGGTACCGTTGTGTTGTACTCATGATACTCTTCTGCACATGTTTTGTGTGCAGATCCAGGTACTTCTTATCAGCCCCGCTATTAGCTGAGAGTGATTGATGTTGTGCTGAGACTTCAAGGTCATCTGCCGCGTTCGCACACCTCAGAGTCCCCTTCTTTTCCCTTCTTTCCGTTCTTTCTTAGACTCTTGGGTATAGAGAAACTAGTTTTCTACTGTAGCTTGTGACTTATGATACTCCGTGTTTTGGGAACTCTGTGTATACTCTAGTACTAGGTTGCTTGTACATGCCAAGAGACATTTTATCATTTTATAGTTATCTGTTGCAGTTTAGTTGTTGAATTTTGTTTTCCTTTCTGATATTACGCAATTTGTTAGGCTTACCTAGTCTATACATCTTACAGAGGGAGATTTTGGTCTAACATGACTCAAGTCAAACGACATCTTTTCTGCTTATGTGACTTCCCCCGAATCATAAGTTATATGATTTTGACCGTAGTTGGAACTGTGTGAAGACGACTCCGGAATAGAATTTCGTTGGTTCCGTTAGTGGTGATTTTGGACTAAGGAGCATGTCCGAATTGTGTTTTGGAGGTCTGTAGCTTAATTAGGCTTGAATGGCGAAAGTTGAATTTTTGGGAAGTTTAACCGGAAGTTGACTTTTTGATATCGGGGTCGGATTTCGATTCCGGAAGTTGGACTAGGTCAGTAATGTCAACTAGACTTTTGTGCAAAATTTGAGGTCAATCAGATGTAATTTCATAAGTTTTGGCATCGGTTGTAGAAGTTTGAAGTTTCAAAGTTCATTAACTTTGAATTGGAGGGTAATTCGTGTTTCACCGTTTTTGATGTGATTTGAGGGCTTGACTAAGTTCGTATTATCTTTTAGGACTTGTCTGTATGTTTGGTTTAGGTCTCCGGGGCCTCGGGTGGATTCTGGGTGGTTAACAGACTAGTTTTTGACATGTTGGAATTGTAGAAAATCCGGTGTCTCAGCTGCTAGTTTCCTTCTTCGTGTTCGCGAGGGGACTGTCGCGTTCGCGAATGGGAGTTGAGGCACATGAGGATTTGTTCTTCGCATTCGCAAAGTAGGAGCAGCGTTCGTGAAGGTCTGGGAAGTGGCGCATCACAAACGCATGAGGGATATCGCGTTCGCATAAAGGAAGTAGGGCAGCTGGGATACCAAGGAATTTGTTCTACGCGTTTGCGTAGTAGGTGTCGCGTTCGCGAAGAGGTTGGTCAGCCATAAATAGCATTTGCGAAAGGGTCCTCGCGCCTGCGTAGAAGGTTTTTTGGTCACTAGTTATTTGTGCTACGCGAACGCGAGAGAGAGGTCGTGTTCGCGAAGAAGGAATCACTGGGCAATGTTAAACATTTAAAAATCGAGGGTTTAGCCATTTTTAACATAACTTGAGATAGAGAGCTCGGATTTGGATGAACATTTGTGGGATATTCAGAGGTATTGATTGGGTAATGATTCTTCACTTGTTTTTGGTTATATTATACTAACAACAACAACAACAACAACAACAACAACATACCCAGTATAATCCCACAAGTGGGGTCTGGGGAGGGTAATGTGTACGCAGACGTTACCCCTACCTGGGGAGGTAGAGAGGCTTTTTTCGATAGACCCTCGGCTCAAGAGAAGGTGGAAAAGAAGAAAAGGGAAGAGGAAGAAGATGATCAAAGGGGGGGGGGGAGAAACACAAATGAGGGAGACAAAAGATGAAAAGGAAAAAGAGGAGAAAAAGTAGCATCAGATAGTAGCAATCAGGGAGCAACAATTTCAAGTAAAGGGGAGAAAGAGTAGCAACAAATAATAATAATCAGGGAGCAACAATTGCTAGTAGCAATTTACAAAAACACTTGACTTGTTTGCAAAGTACCAGATATAATAACATACTAAAAGGAAGTACCTTTCAACCAACAACAAGAATATTACTAGTACTACTGGTATCCTAGGAGAAACTCAAAACTACATGTCAACTCGCCACCTTAATCATCGACCTCCACACCTTCTTATCGCTAGTAATGTCCTCGATTAGGTGAAGCGCTGAAATGTCATGTCTAATCACCTATCCCCAATACTTCTTTGACCTACCCCTGCCCTTTCTCAAGTCCGCCATGGTCAACCTCTCACACCTCCTAACCGGGGCATCTATGTATGTCCTTCTCACATGCCCAAACCATCGCAGCCTCGATTCCCACAACTTGGCTTCCATTGATGCCACTCCCACCTTGTCCCTAATAACTTCATTCCTAATCTTGTCTTTCCTAGTATGCCCCCACATAGATCTCAACATCCTCATTTCAGCCACGCTTATCTTCTGGCCATAGGACTTCTTGACAGGCCAACACTCGGCTCCATACAACATAGCCGGTCTAACCACCACCCTGTAGAATTTACCCTTAAGTCTAGGCAGCACATTCTTATCGCATAAAACCCCTGAAGCTAGCCTCAATCTCATCCAACCCGCTCGAATGCGGTGAGTAACATCCTCGTCAATCTCCCTGTTGCCTTGGAGTATAGACCCAAGATACTTGAAACTATATCTTGTGGGAATGACTTGAGTATCAATCTTTACTTCCACCTCGCGTCTCGTCAATTAGAACTATGTTGTCAGCGAATAACATACACGACAGCACCCTCCCTTATATGTGTCATGTCAGCATATCCAATACTAGGGAAAACAAAAACGGGCAAAAGGATGATCCCTAATGCAACCCCATCTCCATAGGGAAATGCTCTGAATATCCTCCCGCAATCCTCACCCAAGTATTAGCCCCTTTGTAAATGTCCTTAATCTCTCTAGTGTACGCCACCGGGACTTCGCTGACCTCCAAACATCTCCATAACACCTCCCTCGAGACTTTCTCATAAGCCATCTCTAGGTCAATCAACAATATGTGTAAGTCCTTTTTCCTCTCCCTATACTGCTCCACCAATCGTCTCAAAAGGTGAATGACTTCTGTAGTTCACCGCCCCGACATAAATCCGAACTAGTTCTTAGAGACAGATACACATGTCCTTACTTTCTGCTCCACCACCCTCTCCCACACCGTCATAGTGTGACTCAGCAGCTTGATACCCCTATAGTTATTGCAGTTTTGGGTATCACCTTTGTTTTTGTACAATGGAATCATCAAAGTCCACCTCCAATCGTCGGGAATCTTCTTTGTCATGAAAATGACGTTAAACATGCTAGTAATCCACTCCAGGCCTACCCCACCTGCTACTTTCATAGGTTCCACCGGGATCTCATCAGGCCCAGTCGCCTTACCCCTGCTCATCTTCCGTATTGCCATATCAACCTCCTACAAAAACCATGATCCCTCCGACTCTCTGAGCTCTCCAACTCACCTAGCACGATGCTCTTATCCTCTTCCTCATTTAAGAGTCTGTGGAAGCACTCTTGCCATCTACGCCTGATACACGCTCTTCCACCAATACCTTACCATCTTTGTCTCTGACACACCTCACTTGATCCAGGTCCTGAGCCTTCCTCTCCCTAATCTTGGCTAACTTGTACATCTTCCTATCACCTTCTTTACCCCCAAGATCCTCATACAATCTTTCAAAAGCTGCAGTCTTAGCCTCCATGACCGCGAGCTTTGTCTCTCTCCTTGCCTTCTTATAACACTCCCTAAACGACCTCCCTTCTTCCTTGTCCGTGCTACCCATTAGCTTCAAATACACAACTTTCTTAGCTTCCACTTTACCTTGGACCTCCCCATTCCCCCACCAGTCCCCCTTGTGGCCACCCGAGTAACCCTTCGAAACCCCTAATACTTCACTAGATGCCTCCCTAATTCAATTCGTTGTCGTGGTCAACATACTACTTGAGTCCCCACTATTTCTCCAACCCCCCATAGCCAACAACTTCTCCCCCAAATCCTAAGACTTTCCCTTAGTCAAGTCTCCCCAGTTGATCTTAGGTTGGTCGTACACCGCTCTCTTCTTCCTACCTACCTTGACCTCCAGGTCCATCACCAAGAGCCTGTGTTGCGTCGACAAATACTAACTCGGGATAACCTTGCAATCCGTACAAAGGCTCTTATCACCTCTACGGATGAGAAGAAAATCAATCTGAGTCTTGGCCACACTACTTCAAAGGTTATATTCTACTAATATCGTTATTCCACCCTTTAATTTTGGATTTGGGTTGAGAAAACTGGAAAAAATGGGAAAAGTTCTTCAACCAATTTTTTGAGTTTTGATTGAGATTTTGACGTTAGCTTTGAGTAATTTGGTATGAGTGAACTCGTGGTTGAATGTGAGTTCATATTTTGTGACTTTTATCCGATTCCCAGACGTGGTCCCTAGTCGACTTTTGGGCGATTTTCAAAATTCTTGTTAAAGTATTGATTTCATTAATTAGATCAGTCTATTATAGTTGTATTTATGGTATGTAATTATTTTTGGCAAGATTTGGGCCATTCGAAGTCGGATAATCAAGGAAGGGCATCCTTATTGATTGGTTGAGCTCGGTTCGAGGTAAGTGGCTTGCCTAACCTTGTGTGGGGAAAATCTCCTTAGGATTTGGTACTGTTGTGATATTTCTGTAATATGTGAGCGTTGTGTACGCGAGGTGACGAATGCATACACGGGCTTATTGTTGTAAAAATTTGGTTTTTCACTGAGTAGTACCTGTTACACCTTAATTGAGTTATACCAACATGTGTAGTTATCATGTTTAGTTTAATTTCGCATGTCTACGTGTCTTAAATGCTTATTTGAAATCTGTGCAGCATATTTAGTTGAATTTTTGCCTTTACTTTAATTGTATAAACCTTAGCTATAGAATTCTTGTTAATAATTGCTTTTTACACCGATTTGAGTTATGTATTTACTTTTGGGACTACGAGGCGGTTCCTTGGTAGATCCCCCTGCAATTTTACTTTTGGGACTACGAGGAGATGCGTCTGGAGATCCCCCTACACATTTACTTTTGGAACTACGAGGTGCTACCTCGAGATATCCCCCTGCACATTTACTTTAGATACTACGAGGCGGTACCTCGGGAGATCTCCTTGCATATTTACTTTTGGGACTACGAGATGGTATCTTGGGAGATCCCCTGTTAGGTATTTACTTTTGGGACTACGAGATGGTATATCCGGAACGCCCTTGTTATTTATCTCATTTTGTTGTGTGGTTATTTCTCTATGAAATTCTTTCTACTAAGTTCTTCGTCTTTTTTCACTTCATTATATCATCATCTTATTATAATATCCCACTAGGGCCCGGACCTGACCTCATCACTACTCTATCGAGGTTAGGCTTGGCACTTACTGGGTATCGTTGTGGTGTACTCATGGTACTCTTCTGCACATTTTTTCTGTGCAGATCCAGGTACTTCTTATCAGCCCCGCTATTAGCTGAGAGTGATTGCTTCTATATAGATACTTCAAGGTACTTCTATCGCATCCGCAGACCTCGGAGTCCCCTTATGTTCCCTCCGTTCTTTACTTTCTTAGACTCTAGTGTATAGAGATACTAGTTTTCTTCTTTAGTTTGTGACTTATGATTCTTCGGGTTTTGGGAACTTTGTGTATACTCTAGTACTGGGTTGTTTGTACATTTCGAGCGCTATTTTTGTCATTTTATAGTTATCTGTTGTGGTCTAGTTTTTAAATTTTATTTTTCTTTCTGTCATCCCGCAATTTGTTAGGCTTACCTAGTCGTAGAGACTAGGTACCATCACGACATCTTACGGAAGGAGATTTTGGTCGTGACATGACTCAAGTCAAGCGATGAAGAAGATGCAGCATAATATCCAAAAGGCACTGAGGAACTTAGTCCCTTTATTACCACAACTGAAGTTAAACATAGTGTTATTGTTGATGTATCAAGTACTTCTAATGTAGGACAAATGAGTGGAAGTCATACTTCAGTTGATGTTAATGACGGTTCATATATGGAGGAACCCAGTCCCTCGAATCCTGAAGTTCAATTATCCAACTAGAAGCACACGAGCTCATATCCCCTTCAAAATTTAATCACTCCCGTAGACGTAGTATTCAACCTAGATCTAAGGCAAAGAACATATTTGCATTCTCATCCTTATTGTCTCAAATTGAGGCTACGAACATCAATGAAGCAATGAAAGATGCTGACTGGACAACTGCTTTGCAAGAAAAACTCCATTAGTTCAAAAGAAATAGAGTATGGAACCTGGTCCCTAGGCCTTCAAACAAAACAGTAATTGGAACTAGGTGGGTGTTCGAAAACAAACTTGAATTTATGAACATACAAGAAATAAAGCAAACTTCAAAAAGAACTGTGATAAGTCAATAGAAGTACATCAAGCAGTAGCTGAAAAGATTTGAGATGGAGAATTCTAACATCATTGATATATCTATTGCCTTTACTACTCGACTAGACATGGAAGAACCTGGTTCTCCTGCCAATGAAACTATGCATAGGGGTATCATTGGGTCTCTTTTGTACTTGACTGCTGGAGGACCTGATATTGTTTTTAATGCTGGTTTGTGTGCTAGGTTTCAATCATGCCCAAAAGAATCTCATTTGAAGGCTTTCAAGATAATCCTAAGGTATCTCAAGGGAACGCAGGACTTGGTCCTCTTCTATCTCTCAAGAGATAATTTTGACTTGGTTGGATATGCTGATGCTAATTATGTTGGATATTTGGTGGATTGAAAGATTACATCTGGAATGGCACATTTCTTGGAGGTCATGTTTGATCTCATAGGGTACAAAGAAACAAAACTCTATGCCTCTTTCTAATGTTGAAGCTTAATATGTAGCTGCTGCATCCTGTTATGCTCAACTACTGTGGATCAAGAAACAATTTGAAAATTTTGATGTATTTACGGATTGTATTCTATTTTTGTGTGATAACTCATGTGCTCTCAACATGGAAAAGAATCTGGTGCATCACAAAAGGACAAATCACATTGATGTGAGACATAATTTCTTCAGGGATAATGTAAAAAAGGGTTGTATGATGTTTAGAAAGATTGAGGACCAAGTAGCAGATATCTTCACCAAGGCACTGAGTAGGGAGCATTTTGAAAGAAATCATTTGGAGTTAGGGTTGATCAAGCTCAACTAAGGACCTGATCCCTCAATGATTGTCTATGTTAAGAAGGAAATGTAAAATGCTAAAAAGTATTTTAGCAGTATCTAACTCAATTTTATACTATCACGGATATACACACATTGCAGTTTCAAGAAAAATCAAGTTAGAGTGACATTGTACTTCTAGGAGTTTTTGCTCATATTTTCAAAAATTATCAATTAACCTGGTTCCTGTGACTCAAGTTAGTAGCCTCTTCAATGCTTATATGTTTTTTAAATTGCTTGAGCTCCATGTCAATAAGCCATCCCTACCTTTGTTATAATGTTTGAAGTCCAAAACGTTACACCACTTCTAAAGTGACTTGTTGCCACAAAAAAACTATTTCATTCTCACACGCCCATTCAAAAAATGATTATTTATTTCTAAACCAAAATCAACCATGTCTCACCCGGAATCATCCTCTTCTAATATGCCAGAAGTGAACCCAACTCTATCACTTTCAAAAATCCCAACTCCATCTAAAAAAATCCCAAGAAGTCTTCGGTATATTTTGATGAGATTTTAAAGAAAAAGGAATGAGGTTGACCTAATATTCTAGAGAGCGAGGATGGAATTATTGGTGGGTTTGTAGAAGCCTTGAAGGATGGATGAAGTGGTGAATGAACAACAACAACAACTCAGCGGGTACCACAAGTGAGGTTTGGGGAGGGTAGAGTGTACGCAGACCTTACCCTTACCCGGAAAGTAGAGCGTCAGTTTCCGTAAGACCATCGGCTCTAGAAAACGAAAAGAGACAAGATAGACAAGAGAGAGACAGAATGTTAGTACCATCAATAGAACCATACACTGCTGGAAATTTGCCCTACTGCAACGGAATTTTAGCAACGGTTATGAAGTTGTTGCCATAGACTGGTTGTCGCCACGGTTACAACTGTCCCCATATCATGGCGAACCTATTGGTACAATTATAAATTTAAATCGTTGCAATAGTGAGAAAACCGTCGCCACAGATTGTTGTGTAGGGACGATATGTTAAACCGTCACGGTAGAGTTGTCTATTGTGACGGTTTCTTGAAAAAACAAGGCTATGGGAACAGTTGTGGTTTCCCCCCAAATTTCCTTATCTAATTTTACTAATCCGGCGCAACATCACAACCTTTTTTGTAATTAATATTTTTTAATTTTTAATTTCTAAGAATTGGTCTTTCAGAATATATGGCAAAGTATGTTCCCACTTATTTCTCGCTTAGTTAATACAGAAAGCCAACATCTCAAGCCCTAATATTTTCCATCCCCAATCCCTCCGTCAGACACATACCTTCGGTAAGTCTACTCCTCTGGACTCACCTTCGTCAAGCTTCTAGGTCTCTTAAGCTAAGTTCGAGCAGAGAAATTTTTTTTTTTTCCATTGTGGGTAGGCTTTAGAAAAGAAATCTCAAGAGTACTGAGTTAGTGGTAGATTACTCTTGGGTCTCCTTTGTTCTCTGTATTTTTTTGTAAAGAGTTCACATTATATTGATAGTCCATGCATATTTATTTGGATTCATGTCTACAATTTTGATTCTAAGGTTTCCTTGCTATTTATTTTGAAAGAAACAGATGGGTTTTACCTTGGAGGGAGGGGGGAGGGTGATGGTTTTTCTGTTGTTTTGTTTGGAAATCCAACGTGTAAACACACTGTAAATTCTTTTTGGATTACTTCTACTTCATCCTAAAATTAGCATGAAATTCTTTTTTTTTTCCTTGTAAAGTTTGGATCTTTCACAAAATCAGAAACACCCTAAGTCTTATAAAGGTTACATCCTAAAAGTTACACATTGTTTGTTTGAAAGGTGGATATAAAGGCTTCAAATAGAAAGTGCATTTGTTTTGCAATCGTTATGGCTTTTTTGCACTATTAATGTACATGTTGGGCTGGTTTGGGAGATTTCGGCTGATATTTTCATGGAGTTTCTAAGTTATTTTTAGGTGGTTTACGGGAGGTTTATATGGTTGTCTTTGCTGTGCTTTTGAGCAGCTTTTCTGCTGCATTTTTGGAGGTTTCTACTAATTAATGGAAGATTAAGGGAAGTGGCAGAATATATTGTTCTGCTTTTTGGTTTTACAGGCCTATATTTTGTGAAATGCCTATGTACTCCCAGTGAAGACAGTTGATAGTAATATTCATTACTATATTCTAAACTGATCAAGTTTAATCTCAACTGATTTTGGAGCCTTTCTTGTACTTATTTGATATGATTTCTTGCAACTGATCAAGCTTAATATCATGTTCTTTATTTTCCCTTGTATTTTTGGACTTGCATCATTCTTAGACCCGATTGTCTGGAAGGATATGACTTTATTTATACTCTTTTATAGGTGTTGTAGATGAAGAAATGGAGGACAGAGACAGTGAAGATCTAGACCTTAAGAAGAATTTTGAATTTTTGTAGATGCATGGTCTAGCTAAATGTTTGTTATCAACATTTTGAGACTTTCTTTAACTCTTAAAATGTATAGCTTATGTATTCAGGGAATTTTTTTTACTTTTATGGTAATTATTAGGTTGTTGGATAATTTGGATTATGAATAGTTTAATTTTGAAATTTATATAAATTTTATTTTTATTATTTATTATATATATAAATATTTATTTACAATAAGAGCTATATTTTTTATTGAATGAAATTGTTAGTATAGCGTACCAGAATCGTTGCAATAGATATCAAATGGCGCTCCCATAGAAAATGTAAGCCGTTGCAACAGGACATGCAAACCGTCCCAAGATGTTCTAAAAACCGTTGCAATAGGTAGTTTAAACCGATACAATAGCTATTTCTTGATTTTGTAGTCCAAAAATATCTGTAGCAATAGAGATAGAACCGTTGCAATAGCTTAATGAAATCGTTGTCATATCAATAAATAACCGTGGTAATAGATTACACAACCGTTATGTTAATGATATGGTAACAGTTATCGACCGTTGCATATAATGTTATGGTAACGGATTTCAACTGTTGCAGTTGGAAAGAATAGTCGTTCCAACAAGAAAGGAAAAACCGTTGCGATAGACTACACTATAGCAACAGTTATGTAAACTGTTACAAGAACCGTCCTTGTAGCTCTATTGGCACGCGAGCTGATGTAACGAGTGCTAAATCGTTGCAATAGCTCTATGGCAACGGTTTACCTAGCTGTTGCAACGGTTTTTCTGGCATTTCCATAGGCCTATTTTCCAGTAGTGATATGAGAAATAACAATAGCATAAGAACGAGAAACTAGAAGTGGTGAAAGAACTCAAGGGGAATTGGTGAATGTGCTGGAAAAGGGAGAACTGAATGAAAGACCTAGTCATTTTAATCCTTCTCAGGATGTTGATTCTGAATATGACCTTTTTGAGTTCTATGTTTAAATGAACTTCTGATCGACTAAAAAGGATTGGTAAAAAGTAGGTTGATTGATGATGAAGTGACGTCACCTGATGATATGGTGAATGTGGAGGATGAGGAGAATGAAGTGGAAAAATCTCCACTTATTAGAAAGAATTCATAGAAGACCATAATGGAGTAAAGAAAGTTGGTTGAGAAAAATGTAATAGAAGATAATGGTGAATAGATTGAGAAGAAGAGGAGGGAGACCCGACCACTCAGGTAAAGAAAGTGTAGTGTGAGCGAGGAGCATGGTTCTTTAAAGAAGCGAAAGGTTGAGCTATTAGAGTTGGAGAGGAAGGAGAATCTAAAGTCTAAAAATTGTTGTTGGATAGAGTGTTTGACCTGATATTTCTAAAAATGGAGGAACTTCTTGACAATGTTGATTTCTAAAAATCGAATAACCTCTTTGTTTCTCCAAGTTCAAAATTTTATGAGGAAGAAGTAATAAACTTCTATGCTACTATTGATGATACCCTGATGTTGTATATGGATGGGACTGAGTTTGTTCTTGATTAGGAGAAGCTTGCAGGGATTCTTGGTGCTCCGAGTGATGGTTCAGCACGCCTAGAGAGGTAGAGAACTAGGTCCCCGTGGTCACGTGGCAGAAGATAAAGCTCAGTCGAAGTGTGAGAACGAAAGATTGAGGAAACGGGTGGAGGACCTAAGAGAGAAGATGATCATTGATCAGAGGACTACGAATGAACGAATGGACAATCTCATCAAGGAATTAATCCCTTAATTTTCTTCCAGCCAAGTGATCCATGTCTTTCACCCTTTCCAAGTTCCCTCGAATTCCTATCTTTGTTTTATAACTGCATTTGATGACATTGGTACTTTAGTTGTTTAAATTTTCATATTTTGTATTGATTGAAACGTTGTGATTTTGTTATAATTACTCTACTATGAGAAATAACTCTATTTTGTGCAATTATATTCACTTATTGTTCTTGTTATTGTTTATGTTATTTTGCCCAAGTGGCATGAGTTAATGGTGATGAACTTATTTTTGGTTGTGTTTCATCTGTTATTTTTTTCAATGATTCTAACAAGGAGGAAGTTACATAGGTGTCAACAGGGGGAGGAACATAATTGAATTTATATGTTGTGTTGTGCATGACAGATAGGTTTTCTTCGTAGGGGGAACATTGTTGTTAACATATTTGATTATAGGTCTGATCCGTTATGGGAACATGTGGGAATCTGGTTCTCAAGGAGAGTATCAATTCTGATTTTGCCATCATCAAAAAGGAAGAAATTGATAAGTTATGTTATTTTATGTTTCGATGATTTCCCACACTCTCGAGAAACAGATAGGAACCTGTTGTGATCAGTTCCTTTGGACTTAATATGATGTGTTACTTCATGTTTTGATGTTGGTCAAATGTTCTAGAGGAACCAAATATGGACCATTGTGATCAGTTTCTTGGGCCTTTATATGATATGTTACTTCATGTTTTGATGCTGGTCAAACGTTTTCGAGGAACTCGATAGGTACTAGTAATGATCAATTCCCTTGGTCGTCGTATAGTCAAATCTACAATTGTAAAAGATGTTTCATAGTACTGACTTGCAATAGTGAAACAACACAACTGTACCCTGCTAAGGCTGTCACGACCCAAAACCTATGGGTTGTGATGGCGCCGGACACCACTGCCAGGCAAGCCAACCCCTTAATCAGTTGAAATACCTCCCTATTTAACAATTTCGAAATCATTGCCTTTACTACATTTCATAATCAAATAAATAATTTTTTGTAAATTAAACACGACAAGAAATCTATTTAATTCAATAAAACAAGACTCAACACATCCCCAGAACCCGGTGACACAAGTACATGAGCAGTTTCTAAGAATTTATACAATTATACAACTCTTGTCCGAGAAATAAATGGGACAAAGGATATAGATATAAAATGTAGGTACACCGAAAGGAGACTCCGGTAGCTGTGGAACGCCTTTGGCTGAATGCAGCCCGTATAAGTCCCCAAATTGATCACTGTACTAGAAAGGTACCTGTGCAACAAAATGCACAGAAAGTGTAGTATGAGTACATATACATATATGTACCCAGTGAGTATCCCGTCTAATCTAGAAGAAGTAGTGACGAGAGGTCGACTCGATACTCACTAAGGTCCAACAGTAATAAAGTAAGCAGGATGTAAGGAAACCTGTAGGCAAGTAAACAAATAATCAAGTACATCAATATAAGTAACAATCTCAAATCAAACAAGTTTGGTATCCGCCGTGGCGTACGGACCGCTCCCATATGGGACTCAATCTCGCCGTGGCGTACGGCCCGATCCCACCCTGGTAGTCTCAATCTCGTCGTGGCGTACTACCTGATCCCACTCTGGTAGTTTCAATCGTGGCTATGGCCTGATCCCACCCTGGTAGTCTCAATCTTGCCGTGGTGTACGACCCGATCCCACCCTGGTAGTCTCAAACTCGCCGTGGCGTATGGCCCGATCCCACCCTTGTAGTCTCAATCTCGCCGTGGCGTACGACCCGATCCCATAATATAATCAATCATCACTTTGCCGTGGCGTACGACCCGATCCCATAATTTAATCAATCATCACTATGTCGTGGCGTACGGCCCGATCCCATAACATAATCAATCATCACTCTGTCGTGGCGTACGGCCCGATCCCATAATATAATCAATCATCACTCTGTCGTGGCGTACGACCCGATCTCATAATATAATCAATCATCAATCTGTCGTGGCGTACGACCCGATCCCATAACATAATCAATCGTCACTCTGTCATGGCGTACGACCCGATCCCATCCCGTGATTCTCTTATCACACTTAAATCAAGCCAAGTATCACATCGTTCAAAGACAACAATACCAATCACACAAGTATATAAGTCATATCTATGCTACAACAGGGGAAAGCAATGAACATGTTGTGTCCTAACTACCCGGACGAAGCAGTAATAGCCACTACGTACGGACTCTCGTCACTCGGCGCGTACGTAGCCCCCAAACAAGATCACATGGCAAACAAGGTTATCTAGAGGGACAATTTCCCTCTTACGAGGTTAGAAAGGAGACTCACCTCGCTCCGAAGATTCATCACCGGCCTCTACGACGACTAAAAATGGATGTGCACGCTCCCAAACTATCCAAATAACGATAATTCAATGAAAATATACTCAATAGATCATAACCAACTCAAATTACAAAGTTCCCCAGCCTGACTCAATGAAATGACCGAAATGCCCTCAGGCCCACGTGCCCGGACCTCAAAATTTCTTGAAGAAAATTTCTACCCGAAGCTTTACTAATTCAATAACACATTTTACTCAATTATTCATGCTAAATTCATGGCTAAAATCCAAATTTCCAAAATTCTAGGTTTTCTTCAAAATACTAATTTTTCCACAAATATTTCATGTAATAGTCTTCTATCTAACTTGAAATGAGTAGGAGTAACTTACCTTAACATTGATGACGAAAATCCTCTCTTGAAGCTCTCAAAAAATCGCCCATGGCTTTGAAAAATGAGAGAGAAATGCCAAAATCCCGTTTTAATCAACACTGCCCAGTTCTGCCCTTCTATGCGATCGCATGAAGTCGTCTGCAATCGCACAGGTCACCCAGATCACTCCTCCGCGGTCGCACAAGCACACCCGCGATCGCATAGGCCATTTCCAGCTCCCACCAAAATCCTTCTCCGCGATCGCACACCAACATCCGAGATCGCACACCAACATTCGCGATCGCATAGGCCAAAAAACCTTGCCCCTCAATTTCCTCTCCGCGATCGCATAGCATTACCAGAAACAGCAACATCAAATTCACTTTGAAATGCCCCGAAACCACCCCGAAACACACCCGAGGCTCCCGGGACCTCGTCCAAACACACAACTCAGTCCCATAACATCCCACGAACTTGCTCGGGGCTTCAAATCTCCTCAAACAACGCCGAAATCACGAATCTTACTAAAATCGAACTCTATGAACTTTGAAATTTTTTAACTTCCACATTTGATGCCGAAACCTATCAAACCACGTCCGATTGACCTCAAATTTTGCAGGCAAGTCATATTGAACTTTACGGACCTGCTCCAACTTCCGGAATCTCATTCCGACCCCGATATCAAAATTTCCATTTCCGGTCGAATTCTTCAAAAACCTTCAGTTTTCAATCTTTAGCCAAATGACCTTAAATTGACTTCCGGATATCCGAATTCACTTCCGATCGCGCTCCCAACTCCAGAATCACCATACGGAGCTATTCCCAGACTCGGAATCCCAAACGGACCTCAATATCATTGAAATGTACTTCAAGTCAAACTTAGGAAATTTTTCCTTAAAATACTGACTTCCACAATATACGTTGAACTGCTCCCGGGTTATCCAAAACCCATTCCGAACATACGCCCAAGTCCGAAATCATCATACGAATCTGCTGGAACCCTCGGATCCTGATTCCGAGGTCATTTACTCAAAATTCCACTTTTACTCGATTTCTTCAACTTAAGACCTCTGAAATGAGAATCTTCCTTTAAATTCAACTCCGATCTTTCTGAATTTAAATTCCGACCATATGCACAAGTCAATATACTTGAAATGAAGCTGTTCGTGACTCCCAACTGCTGAACGACGTGCTGGATCTCAAAACGACTTATCGGGTCGTTACATTCTCCCCCACTTAAACAGACGTTCGTCCTCGAACGTGCGAGGAACTGCCCCAGAGCTATCTGAAATCATTGTTTAAACCCTCGTTCATCTGCCTGTGCTACCACAACCCAGTTGAGCACATTAGCTTGATAAAATATGAAGATATTCCCTTTTATCCATATAATAAACTTAGACCCCAGTTCCAACACTTGAAATTCTCTTCCATGCCTGCTTCTAATACGTGAACACCACGTCAACTACCACACAAGGCACCAGAACACAACTGCGCGCCTTTGCTGAATCGGCACCATACACTGCATAGTTCATCATCTGACCACAATAACGCTCCCTGAACCTTAATAGATAGAATTCTGCGAATTTGATGCTCTCAAGGCACCTCATCTGATACATTCATACATTCTGCTATAACACTGACGATATCACCACAATGGAGGGGATGTGTAGAAATTCATAACCATTTGCAGAGTTAACCACATATTGAAATCCTTTCTCTAACCTTAGATCATCGTCTCATTGCAGACCAATAATGGCAACTCCCTTGCAATATACTCGCATGATCCTAACACACCGATCCCAAATTTATAACTCTCATCTCACCCAGTATGAACAGCTCAGATAACCAGTCACCCCAAACACGGCCATTAGCCTCACACGAAGCCACAATGCGCCAATGGGCCACAATTCGGACACGACACATAAGGAAATGACTCCGGAAGGGACTACTCAACTCACGCAACTAATATGAACTTTCCTCAGAAAATTACGAAGTAAAACACACAAAAATAATAATTACATGAGCCTTGCTCAACATCACACTATTGCGGCGTGCAACCCGGTCCAAATAACATACCCGTGGTAGCGTGCCACCCGATCCCATCATAAGATTTACATAAGGGAATATATACGGAGCTGAATTGCTCACTATTACAAATCACTGAATATTGGCCACAAGCACGCTAAGTGCATAATACCATTCTGGGGAGACTAATAGAGCCATATGCTACCAAACTCCAGCACGACTGAGGTGCGATATATAATCTGAAATATCAGGAGCCATCCTGCTCACATAACCTCGTCACTACGCGGAACCTCAACACATAAGAAATTATCAAGTCATTTCACAACTCACACGGCACAATCACAATATCACATGAATTTGACGAAGACGGGACAACACATGATATCCCAATACCCCTCCTTGAGGAGTGCCATACTGAAATGAACACCTCTGACTTGCATGAAGCCCAAAATCTTGTTTAAATCCATTCACTCACTTCAAGTTGATTCTGCTTGCCTTGAACTAGGCCGATAGCCTTACCTGGGTCCAAACAACCCACTTCCTTTTTCTTATACACATAAGGACAACCATCATAGCCGAGGTAACCACCCCACAGTCCACAACCAACTGAGCCGAACGCCTTCTAGGCATACATTCTCAAATAAGCAATATTATACTTCCTTATACTTAGTCTAAATCTGCAATCAATCAGGTGACTACAGGTCACACTTACACAATCTTTCTGTGGTCACACTCCCACAACTTTCCACACAAGGCAACAAGTATGCACATCCATACCACCGACCATCCTAAGGCTGTAAAACAATTCAAGGGCCCGAAATCAGGATACCAAGTCTCTTTCGGCAAACACCGATCTCAGGTGACACTGAAGACAACATCAGCTTATTCTAGACATTCAAATCCCTTGTTCTTGCTCCCCTGAGCTCATGACATCCTTGTTAACAACGAACCGCAATCTCAACTCTTACTTCCATTTACATACCGCTTATTGCACATAACATGCCATTTTGGAATTGCATAGGAAGTTCCATCATAACTCCTGAACCACTAACAGAGTGAACACTTCATCATCTACCGAAACCTTTTATTTGCTTCAATTCATGAGAACCATAACAACACACAAGTGAGTTCTCACCATCACAATATATTCAAATCCTCAAGTAGTGGACTGAACCACCATACCCCTTCGGGATCCGCCTACATTTGACAGGGCGTAGTACTTGAATGCTTCCAACCGAAATATATTACGACGGCCGACGGCCCCACACACATCTGCACAAAACATACACATACTCAAACACAGAGAAAGAGTTGATCCCTGTTGTACATGCGCCGTTCCATCATGGCTAACCAATCCATCTTCTTTTAATCATCTTTAATTTCCTCAGGATAATAGTAACTTCTTTCAACTCATAGCAACCCAACCCTCCTCATCCTGAGTGACCTTGAATCACGAGACCATGATACCTAAATTCCGCAACTCGTCTCATAACCTCCTGATAATCTTTCTACAACCTGGAGTCTATTTCTCTCACTCCTCCGATACTATCCAGCGTGCTGAAATAACATAGAACCCTCCAACCATCTTCATTCCTCTTAGATACTATACTGCAGAAGCTCGCTTCTTAATTATACTGTTGCCTGAAACCGTTAAACACCGCATTCTCTAACTTTCGAATTCATTAGGACCACTATTGAGAGTCACCCACTCTGACTGGCCCCGAATACAATCAACCCCAAGGCTCTCCTAGCACATGAACACCCTTTCAATGGAGCACGTGACTGAGTCGCTACCCTTACAACTTGCCTATGCCTTAAGCACGAATTCTTAGTCTTCCAAAGCCTAACCCTGGTCCACTAGGACCAACTTCGCACACATTTATCGAATGCCATGCTCAATTATCGCTATACTCCTTTCCCTTAGTTGTAACATCTTGCTGATACGCCGACAAATCCGTAATCCCATGAGAGCACAATCCTACGACCCAACTGCAGGTAGTGGGACTCCCCCACTTAGCCTGAAGCTACTTCTTGCACCGCTCTAGACCCTGCTGAGATCATTTATCCTTTGTTGACATGAACTTGTTCCACCAATCCATCCAATACTTCCAAATTCTCCTGTTAGCCCTCCTTAAATATTTGAATTTTCTAACACCATTCACACATTCTACCTCCTACCGACTAGACACTAGGACTCCGCACAGAACTTACCAACCCTACAAGCGCTAACCTACTTATAGAAGACAACCCACCCGAGGAAACTAGCCAACTG
>ML262346.1:99550-125254 GCA_005239495.1 Nicotiana undulata
AATTCTCCTGTTAGCCCTCCTTAAATATTTGAATTTTCTAACACCATTCACACATTCTACCTCCTACCGACTAGCCACTAGGACTCCGCACAGAACTTACCAACCCTACAAGCGCTAACCTACTCATAGAAGACAACCCACGCGAGGAAACTAGCCAACTGACGCCTACCATTACGCTATGCTTCGCTCTTTCTACAATACCAAGACCCCCATCCTGAGCATGTACCCATTTACCAACCTTACCAATCCGTCCGCTCCTCCTGGACATCTACTAACTGCACTACTAAATCTTCTAATTCACCGCTATGTTGCCGCTCTCCCACTTGGTCCAACTTATTCCCTCAAGCGCTATCTGAGTTCCTCTCCTTACACCTGATCTTTTAGAATTGGCACCACCGCCCAGCACTTCTCACATATCTTCCTCCGTCAAATGGTGCCCACTTGCTGCCTCAATTCAATACCATTCTCCGTAGCTCTTAAACTGGTAGATCCCCCACAACTATAAATCTTTACGAAGATCATCTTCCTCGAGCCGCCTTCATTAAAAGTGCTTATTCAATACGGAACCACAACACCCCACGACCTCCGACGGCCGCTTCTTCAACACTAATTCACAACACTCCAACCAACGCAACCGAATAGCTATAACGTCGGCGAACTTAACACATTCCATTTGATCAAAGGCGGCGATAGCTTATTACAGGTGAGTACTCCACCTCACTTGAAAACACCAATCCTTACTATTTTATCAGTCCAAAACCTGATCATTTATAATCCTAATGCTTTTCCTCCACCGGAACAAAAATACTAAAATCTCGAAATCACACTATGAGAAGACCTCCATTCAAACCGTTCATCACCCCAACACATGGGAAAACGTTCTCTCCTCATATCAACATCGCGCCATAAACAATCGTAAGTTTCATAACCACCTGAGCATGGACTCAAAGTTCTCAAAAATACAGCTACTAAGCTGAGATGACATAAAATTCTTCCGCAGAACAACGATGAGAGCCTCAATCAACTACGCTGGGAGAAACATCCCGCACCACATCCATAGTATCATTAAAAGTCCTCAACCCTCGATTCATAACAAGCGCTTCGCGACGCGGAAGATTGAGTAGGAAGAATCATAGGCATAAGCCTTAAAGGAATCAAGTCGCACGATGAGGAATCAAGAAGGGAAGTATTTCTAACAGCCCTGTAGCCTCTCGAAGATAAGTACATACGTCTCTGTACCGATCCGCAAGACTCTACTAGACTTGCTCATGACTCGTGAAACCTACGGGAACCTAGAGCTCTGATACCACGTTGTCACGACCCAAAACCTATGGGTTGTGATGGCGCCGGACACCACTGTCAGGCAAGCCAACCCCTTAATCAGTTGAAATACCTTCCTGTTTAACAATTTCGAAATCGTTGCCTTTATTGCATTTCATAATCAAATAAATAAATTTTTGTAAATTAAACACGACAAGAAATCTATTTAATTCAATAAATCAAGACTCAACACATCCCCAAAACCCGGTGACACAAGTGCATGAGCAGTTTCTAAGAATTTATACAATTATACAACTTTTGTCCGAGAAATAAATGGGACAAAGGCAATAGATATAAAATGTAGGTACACCGAAAGGAGACTCCGGCAGCTGTGGAACGCCTCTGGATGAATGCAGCCCGTATAAGTCCCCAAATTGATCATTGTACTATAAAGGTACCTGTGCAACAAAATGCACAGAAAGTGTAGTATGAGTACATATACATATATGTACCCAGTGAGTATCCCGTCTAATCTCGAAGAAGTAGTGACGAGAGGTCGACTCGATACTCACTAAGGTCCAACAGTAATAAAGTAAACAGGATGTAAGGAAAACTGTAGGCAAGTAAACAAATAAGTACATCAATATCCGGCATCAAGTAACAATCTCAAATCAAACAAGTTTGATATCCGCCGTGGCGTACGGCCCTCTCCCATATGGTACTCAATCTCGCCGTGGCGTACGAACCGATCCCACCCTGGTAGTCTCAATCTCATCGTGGCGTACGGCCCGATCCTACCCTGGTAGCCTCAATCTCGCCGTGGCGTACGTCCCGATCCCACCCTGGTAGTCTCAATCTCGTCGTGGTGTACGACCCAATCCCACCCGAGTAGTCTCAATCTTGCCGTGGCGTACGGCCCAATCCCACCCTGGTAGTCTCAATCTCGCCGTGGCGTACGGTCCGATCCCATAATATAATCAATCATCACTCTGCCGTGGCGTATGGCCCGATCCCGTAATATAATTAATCATCACTCTGTCGTAGCGTACGGCCCGATCCCATAACATAATCAATCATCACTCTGCCGTGGCGTACGACCCGATCCCATAATATAATCAATCATCACTCTGCCGTGGCGTACGACCCGATCCCATAACATAATCAATCGTCACTCTGTCATGGCGTACGGCCCGATCCAATCCCGTGATTCTCTTATCACACTTAAATCAAGCCAAGTATCACAACGTTCAAAGACAACAATACCAATCACACAAGTATACAAGTCATATTCTATGCTACAACATGGGAAAGAAATGAAAATGTTGTGTCCTAACTACCTGGACGAAGCAGTAATAGCCACTACGTACGGACTCTCGTCACTCGGTGCGTACGTAGCCCCCAAACAAGATCACATAGCAAACAAGGTTACCTAGAGGGACAATTTCCCTCTTACGAGGTTAGAAAGGAGACTCACCGGCCTCCAAGCCTCTACGATGACTAAAAACGGATGCGCACGCTCCCAAACTATCCAAATAATGATAACTCAATGAAAATATACTCAATAGATCATAACCAATTCAAATTACAAAGTTTCCCAGCCCGACTCAATGAAATGACCAAAATGCCCTCGGGCCCACGTGCCCAAACCTCAAAATTTCTTGAAGAAAATTTCTACCTGAAGCTTTACTAATTCAATAACACATTTTACTCAATTATTCATGCTAAATTCGTGGCTAAAATCCAAATTTCCAAATTTTTAGGTTTTCTTCAAAATACTAATTTTTCCACAAATTTTTCATGTAATAATCTTGTATCTAACTTGAAATGAGTAGGAGTAACTTACCTTAACATAGATGACGAAAATCCTCTCTTGAAGCTCTCTAAAAATCGCCCATGGCTTTGAAAAATGAGAGAGAAATGCCAAAATCTCGTTTTAATCAACACTTCCCAGTTCTGCCCCTCTATGCGATCGCATGAAGTCGTCTGCGATTGCACAGGTCACCCAGATCACTCCTCCGCGATCGCACAAGCACGCCCGCGATCGCATAGGCCATTTCCAGCTCCCACCAAAATCCTTCTCCGTGATCGCACACCAACATCCGCAATCGCATAGGCCAAAAAACCTTTCCCCTCAATTTCCTCTCCGCGATCGCATAGCTAAGGCTGCGATCGCATAGCATTACCAGAAACAGCAACAACAAATTCACTCTGAAATGCCCCGAAACCACCCCGAAACACACCCGAGACCCCTGGGACCCCGTCCAAACACACGACTCAATCCCATAACATCCCACGAATTTGCTCGGGGCTTCAAATCTCCTCAAAATACGCCGAAATCACGAATCGTACTAAAATCCAACTCTACGAACTTTGAAAATTTCTAACTTCCACATTTGATGCCGAAACCTATCAAACCACGTCCGATTGACCTCAAATTTTGCAGGCAAGTCATATTCAACTTTGCGGACCTGCTCCAACTTCCGAAATTGCATTCCGACCCCGATATCAAAATTTCCATTTCTGGTCGAATTCTTCAAAAACCTTCAGTTTTCTATCTTTAGCCAAATGACCTTAAATTGACTTCCGGATATTCGAATTCACTTCCGATCGCGCTCCCAACTCTAGAATCACCATACGGAGCTATTCCCAGACTCCGAATCCCAAACGGACCCCAATATCATTGAAATGTACTTCAAGTCAAACTTAGGAAATTTCCTTAAAATACTAACTTCCACAATATACGTTGAACTGCTCCCGGGTTATCCAAAACCCATTCTGGACATACGCCCAAGTCCGAAATCATCATACGAACCTGTTGGAACCCTCGGATCCTGATTCCGAGGTCGTTTACTCAAAATTCTAGTTTTACTCAATTTCTTCAACTTAAGACCTCTGAAATGAGAATCTTCCTTTAAATTCAACTCCGATCTTTCTGAATTCAAATTCCGACCATATGCAAAATTCAATATACTTGAAATGAAGTTGTTCGTGACTCCCAACTGCTGAACGACGCGCTGGATCTCAAAACGACGGGTCGGGTCGTTACAAAGGCCAAGCTAAAAGATCCTATCTCTTCTCACATGTTCATTCATATATGTAGAACATGATACAAGGTTTAACCTAACACTTGCAAATCAGAAAATAACATTATCTCAAGTGTTAGCCGCCACAGCTTCAAGGCTCTCTCAAGAACAAGGTTTCTATAACTGTGATGACCCAAAGGGTCATCTTATGAATTAAGACCATACACCAAGCTCATTAGCCTTAAAAAGATAAATCTTATTTACCTCTATTTGTGTGCGTAGTCCGAACGTGAAACCAAAATGCTTTTATGTTAAAATATAAGAAATAATAATTTTAAGAGTTTAAAATTTTGGGTTTAGTTGACTTGGGTAAACGGAGTCGGATCCATGTGCCGACGATCCTGGGAGGTCCGCAGTAAAATACGGGACTTGGGCGTATGCCCTTGAATTCTGAGGTCCCTAGATTCATAACTCAATTTTTGAAGAAAATTATTATGCTGGATTTAAATGAAATAAAGAAATAAATTAATGTATGAAATCGTTGGTATCGGGCCCGTATTTTGGTTCCGGAGATTGATACATGTTTGTTATTATATTTAAGTCTTATTTGTGAATTTTGGTGGGAATCGAAGCTGATTTGACGCGATTTGGACGTCCGGTTGAGAAATAGTAAAATTTAAGTGTTCTTGAGAAAAATGATGAGTTTTGATGTTAAATTCATAGTTTTAGATGTTATTTTCATGATTTGATCGCACGAGCAAGTCCGTATGATATTCTTAGACTTGTGTGCAGGTTTGGTTTAGAGCCCCGAGGGCTCGGTGAGTTTCGAATAGGCTATGGGATGTTTTGAACTTAGAATTATCTATTGTTTTTGTTGTTTCTGGTGCACAGACGAAGTGTTCTTTGCGTTCGCGTTGCTTCACTCGCGAACGCGTAGAGTAAAAGTGCACTGGGTCATTTTGTTCTATGCGAACGCATAACCTTGGACGCGAACGCAAAGCATTAGGGGGAGACCCTTATCAAACGCGGGCATGCTTACGCGAACACAGCGAGTTAAGTGGGCCTTGGTGAGGGGGTCACATTCCTTCTATGCGAACGCATCTATTGGGCGGCGAACGCAGTGGCCCGTTGAGATGAAGTTTCGCGAACGCGTACGTATCACTGCGAACACGAAGGCCATTGGGCCTAAGTCTACGCGAACACGGACAATCGCGAACGCGATGGAGGCCTGCCCAACGGTATAAAACAGATATTAAAACAAGCAGAACCTCTTTTCTTCATATTTTCGGACTAAAAAGACCTAGAGGCAATTTTCTTTACACAAGTTCATCCCAATGTGTTGGTAAACAATTCTAAACTCTTCCCTTTCAATTAATCAATGTTTTTCATCACTTTTCAATCAAAAATCAAGAATTTTCATTGTAGAAATTGAGGGTTTGGGTAGAATTTGGGAATATTATAAAAAATTGAATTTTGACCTCGAATTGGGGTCGGATTTCAAAACTAATTGCATACTCGGGCTAGGAGGTGAATGGGTAACGTAATTTGGTCCAAACCCCGAGTTTGGACCAAGCGGGCCCGGGTCAGGTTTTAACTTTTTTTTTAGAATATTTAGGAAAACCATAATTTTTCAGTAAAGTTAGTTCCTTTAGCATTAATTAATGATATTGAATTAATTATGACTATATTCCAGTGTGTTGGATGTGAATTCGAAAGGAAAAGCTGTAATTGAGCAGTGAGTGGCCTGCATAATTGAGGTAAGTGTAGTGTCTAACCTTAGCTTCAGGGAATATGTGTTATATTAATACTTGCTACTTGTTTTGTTGCTAAATGCAATGTATAGTGGAAGTGACGAGTACCTATACGTAGTGGTCAGGTCATAATATGCGAGTGAAAGATAGTTCTTGTGATTCTTGTTGGCTTTAAGCCTATTATCTATGTTTATTGTTATTGTTGAAATATTAGAAGATGTGTATATGCTTCCAACGAGATGGATAATAATTGTGAAAGTTGAGTTGAGACTGAAATGTTAAATGATGATAGAACTATTATGAAATACTGATTTCTTGTGAAGTTTCCCCTTTTTTATGCTATTGGTGATTCTATGAGTGGTGAAGAAGACAAAGCATGAAGGTGATGTCGTGCATGACTTAATTATATTGTGAGGAAGAGTGTAAAGCACGAAGGGTGATGCCGGGCATAATATACTTATATTATGAGGAAGAGAGTAAAGCACGAATGGTGATGTCGTGCATTATTAATTTATAATCTCGTGAGGATGAGGGTAAAAGCACGATGGGTGATGTCGTGTATTCTATTTATTAATTGGTGAGGCTGGGAGTAAGAGCACGAAGGGTGGTGCCATGCAAATCTCCTTTCTATTTATTTACTTAAATTGTTGTTGATCACTGTTTAATTCTATCTTATTGTTCTCCTCGTTCTTTATGTTAAAAGTCCCCCATCGCATGCTCCCTTCCTATTATTTTCTGTCTAAATCATTTAATTGTTGTTATTTCTGTTAGCATGATTACTATGTCCAAGTTTTATGTGGTGTCCTGTCCTACCCTCGTCACTACTTTACCGAGGTTAGGCTCGGCACTTACAATTCTCACGGAGACACGAGGTAGATCTGCTGGCTTCCGCAGATTCCTAGAGTCTTCTCTATATTATCTAGATTACTATTTTATTTGATTCAAAACAATTATACATTATTTCTTGAGTCAATTACTTGTAGTATTCTTTAGTAGTTCGTGAATTGTGACTCCAAACCCTGGGTAGCTAGATATTATAATTAGCTTCGAGTTTCGTTTTATTATTTCTTAGTTTTTTCAGTATTTTTTTATTTGATAACTTTAGACTTAGTGTTACAATTTAATTGTTTAATGTATCGAATCCCTCTAACATTGGTTTGCCTGGCAAGTATGGTGTTAGGCGCCATCACGATCCCGAGAGTTGGGAATTTGGGTCGTGACAAGTTGGTATCAGAGCACTAGGTTGCATAGGTCTCACAATTCACGAACACGCTTAATAGAATCTGAAGGATCGGTACGCATACGTCTGTACTTATCCCTCGGAGGCTATCAAGTGAGGAACAAACTCATTTTAATTCTACACTTTTGTTCGATTCTTATTATCTCTAATAATGATTGGACTCTTCTATTCTCTCGCAGATAGCGAGAAATGGTGCTTCCTCTTCCGCTGACCAACAATCCGGTCCTCCAGCAACAGCAGCTCCTACTAGGGGCAGAGGCCGAGGCCATGCCTGAGGTCGAGGCCGAGGCAGGGGCAGGACTCAGCTCATTGCGCAGACAGAAGCCCCAGCTTCGGAGCCCCAGATAGAGATTAATGAGGGGGTTCCAACTCAGACTGTTCTAGCGGGACCAACTCAGGTCCTAGAGGGGTTTATTGCTACCCCGGTGCTTTAGGATGCTTTCGTCTGTCTAGTGGGACTTATGGAGAGTGTAGCCCAGACTGGCACATTCCCCATAGCAGCAGCCGTATCTCAGGTTGGAGGGGGGTCCATACTCCTGCTACCCACACTCCTGATCAGACTACTCCTCAAATTCAGACCCCAACAACTAATCTAGTTGGGGTAATTCAGCCAGTTGCTGCAGCGCCACTTGTTGATGGGTCAGCTATGTCCACCGATGCTTTGTGGAAACTGGACAGGTTCATTAAGCTTTTCCCTGTTCATTTCAGTGGTGCTACTTCAGAGGACCCTCAAGAATATCTCGATAGCTGTCATGAGGTCCTCCGGAATATGGGCATTTTGGAGATCAATGGGGTCGATTTTTCTGCTTTTCAGATGACTGGTTCCACCAAGAAATGGTGGAGGGACTACTTGTTGACTAGACCAGTTGGGTCACCTGCTTTGATTTGGGATCAGTTTTCGTATCTCTTTTTGGAGAAGTTTTTGCCTATCACTACTATAAAGGAGAATCGTCGCTAGTTTGAGCGACTTCAGCAGGGCAGCATGATTGTGACCCAGTATGAGAATCGCTTTGTTGATTTGGCTAGACATGCTATTCTTTTTTTGCTTACAAAGAGGGAGAGGGTCACACGATTTATTGAGGGCCTTTCTCAACCCATCAGGTTGCATATGGCCAAGGAGACAGGGACTGAGATTTCCTTTCAGGATGTGGCTAATGTGGCTCGAAGAGTTGAGTCGGTTCTCGGGATGGGAGGTCATGGTTCAAAAAAAAGACCTCGCCATTCTAGTAGATTCAGTGGTGCCTCATCTAGAGGCGGGATTAATTTCAACAGAGGCCATTCTTCCAGGCCATTCCATTCAGCACTTCAGGATTCACATGGTACTTCAGGTGGTCATGGTTCTTATATGCCTCCTTCTGCTCTCCCAGTCTATAGTGCACCATCAGCTCCTATCAGTGCACCTCCTCTCCAGAGTGTTCAAGGTGGTTATACTGGTCGACAAGGTCAGTTTCTAGGCCAGCAGTCTCAGCAGCCGAGGTGTTGTTACACTTGTGGTGATCCGAGGAACATTGCTAGATATTATCCTAGCGCATCGGATAATTCTCAATATCAGGGTTCCCATCCTATAGTTCCAGCACCGCCTGCCCATCCAACCAATGATAGGGGTCAGGTATACAAAGGTATGGGACATATTGTTAGAAGTGGAGGTCAGGCCGCTAGGGGTGGAGGCTAGCCCGCTAGAGGTGGAGGTGCGCCTATTAGAGGTCCTCCTAGATACATAGTTTATGGTGGTGGAGCCTAGCCCCGATTATATGCATTTCCAACTAGACCAGAGGCGGAGTCCTCCAATGCTGTTATTACAGGTATCATTTCAATTTGCAATAGAAATGCCTCAGTTTTGTTTGATTCGGGGTCTGCTTATGCTTATGTGTCATCCTATTTTGCTTCGTAATTGGTTGTACCCCGTGATTCCTTAAGTGTTCCTGTTTATGTGTGTACGCCCGTGAGGGATGCTATTGTGGTAGATCATGTATATCGTTCATGTGTGGTCACTATTGAAGGTCTTGAAACGAGTGTAGACCTTTTGCTTCTAGACATGGTCGATTTTGATGTCATATTGGGCATGGATTGGTTGTCGCCGTATTATGCCATACTGGACTGTCACGCCAAGACAATTACTTTAGCCTTACCAGGGTTGCCTCGATTAGAATGGAAAGGGACTCCCAGTCATTCTCCCAGCAGAGTGATTTCTTATGCCAAGGCTCGTTGCATGGTTGAGAAGGGATGTTTGGCTTAGTTGGCTCATATTCGTGACTCTGATGCTGAGGTTTATTCTAAAGATTCAGTTCCTATTGTTCGCATGTTTCCCGAGGTATTTCCTGTATACCAGTTGGGGATGCCACCCAATAGGGATATTGACTTTTGCATTGATGTGGCTCCGGGCACTCATCCCATTTCTATTCCTCCATATTGAATGGCCCCACAAGAATTGAACGAATTGAATGATTGAACGAATTGAATGACCAGTTGCAAGACTTGCTTGATAAGAGCTTCATTACACCTAGTGTCTCGCCCTAGGGTGCACCGGTTTTGTTCGTAAAGAAGAAGGATGGGTCGATGAGAATGTGTATAGATTACCGGCAGTTGAATAAAGTCGCCGTCAAGAATACATATTTACTGCCAAGAATTGATGATTTATTTGATCAACTTCAGGGTGCAGGGTGTTTTCGAAAATTGATTTGAGATCGTGCTACCATCAGTTGAAAATTAGGGCGTCCGATGTTCCTAAGACAGCCTTTCGGACGAGGTATGGGCACTATGAATTTCTGGTGATGTCTTTTGGGTTGACTAATGCTCCAGCAGCCTTTATGAACATGATGAATCGGTTTTCAAGCCTCATATGGACTCTTTCGTAATCGTTTTCATTGATGACATTTTGATATACTCCCGTAGTCGGGAAGAGCATGAGCAGGACCTCCGTATAGCGCTCCAGATGTTGAGGGATAATCATTTGTATGCAAATTTTCAAAGTGTGAGTTCTAATTAGATTCAGTAGCTTTCTTGGATCACATCATATCAACAGAGGGTATTCAGGTTTATCCTAAGAAAATAAAGGCACAAGAACTGGCCTAGACCCACATCAGCCACGAAAATTAGAAGCTTCTTAGGTTTGGCGGGTAACTACCGTCGTTTTGTGGGAGGGGGGGGGGGGTTCTTCTTNATTCAGTAGCTTTCTTGGATCACATCATATCAACAGAGGGTATTCAGGTTTATCCTAAGAAAATAAAGGCACAAGAACTGGCCTAGACCCACATCAGCCACGAAAATTAGAAGCTTCTTAGGTTTGGCGGGTAACTACCGTCGTTTTGTGGGAGGGGGGGGGGGTTTCATCTATAGAGGCCCCAATGACTAAATTGACTCAGAAAGGTGCCCCATTCAAATTGTCGGACGAGTGTGAGGCGAGCTTTCAGAAGCTCAAGACAGCCTTGACTTCAGCACCGGTGTTGGTGTTACCATCAGGTTCAGGGTCCTTCACGGTATATTGTGATGAGTCTCGTGTTGTGCTTGGAGCGATGTTGATGCAGGAGGGAAGGGTGATTACATATGTGTATCGGCAGCTGAAGATTGATGAAAAGAATTATGCTGCCCATGACTTGGAGTTGGCAGCCATTGTTCACGCATTGAAAATTTGGAGGCACTACCTCTATGGTGTGCCTTATGAGGTTTTCACGTATCATCGCAGTCTCAGTACTTGTTCAAGCAAAAGGATCTTAATTTGAGACAGAGTAGATGGTTAGAGTTATTGAAAGATTATGACTTCACTATATTATATCATCGGGGAAGGCCAACGTTGTGGCCGATGCATTGAGTAGAAAGGCAGTGAGTATGGGCAACCTTGCATTTATTCCAATCGGTGAGAGACGATTAGCTTCAGACATTCAGACTTTGGCTAATCAGTTCGTGAGGTTGGATATTTTGCCAAGCAGTGTTTTAGCTTGTACAGTCGCTCGATATTACTTATTTGAGCGTATCAGAGATCGGCATGATGATGACCTGCATTTGATGGTCCTTAGGGACACAGTTCGGCACGGTGGTTCCAAGCAGGTTACAGTTGGAGATGACAGTGTTTTGAGGATGCAGGGTCGTATATGTGTGCCTAATGTTGATGGGCTTCGTGAGTTGATTCTTTAGGAGGCTCACAGTTCTAAGTATTCCATTCACCCGAGTGCCGCCAAGATGTACCAGACCTACGACATCACTATTGGTGGAGAAGGATGAAAAAGGACATTGTTTCTTATGTGGCTCGTTGTTTGAATTGTCAACAGGTAAAATATGAGCATTAGAGACCCGGTGGTTTGCTTCAGCAGATAGAGATTCCTGAGTAGAAGTGGAAGCGTATCACTATGGACTTCGTTGTTGGGCTCCCACACACTCAAAGGAAGTTCGACGTTGTTCGGGTTATTGTGGATAGGCTGACTAAATAAACACACTTCATTCCGGTGGCAAGTACCTATACTTCGGAGCGGTTGGCAAAGATATATATTCGAGAGATTGTTCGTCTTTATGGTGTGCTCGTGTCTATCATTTCTAATCGAGGTACGCAGTTTACTTCATACTTTTGGAGGGCATTTTAGCGTGAGTTGGGTACACAGGTTGAGTTGAGCACAACATTCCATCCTCAGACGGACAGGCAGCCCGAGCGTACTATTTAGATCTTGGAGGATATGCTCCGCGCCTATGTTATTGACTTTGAAGGTTCTTGGGATCAGTTCTTGCCGTTAGCGGAGTTTGCCTATAATAACAGTTACTAGTCGAGCATTCAGATGGCTCTTTATGAGGAATTATATGGTACGCGGTGCAGATCGCCAATTGGATGGTTTGAGCCGGGAGAGGCTCGGTTATTGGGTACAGACTTAGTTCAGGAGGCCTTGGACAAGGTCAAGATTATACAAGAGCGACTTCGCGCAAATCAGTCCAGGCAAAAGAGTTATGCCAACCCTAAGGTTTGTGATGTAGCATACATGGTTGGAGAGAGAGTATTGCTTCGGGTATCACCCATGAAGGGTGTTATGAGATTTGGGAAGAAGGTCAAGTTGAGCCCTAGGTAGATCGGGCCATTTGAGATTCTTTACAGAGTTGGGGAGGTAGCTTATAGACTTGCGTTTCCTCCAGGGTTATCCTCAGTTAATCTAGTATTTCATGTATCTATGCTCTGGAAATATCATGGTAACCTATCACACGTGTTAGATTTCAGCTATGTCCAATTGGACAAAGATTTGACTTATGAGGAGGAGCCGGTAGCCATTTTAGACCGGCAAGTTCGTCAATTGAGATCAAGGTGTTATCCTTCAGTTCGAATGTAGTGGAAGGGTCAGTCGCTTGAGGCAGCTACTTGGGAGTCCGAGTCGGACATGCAAAGTAGATATCCCCACTTGTTTTCCAGTTCAGGTAATTTTCTATGTCCGTTCGAGGACGAACGTTTGTTATAGAGGTGGAGATTGTGATGACCCAAAGGGTCATCTTAAGAATTAAGACCCTATTCCAGGCTCATTAGACTTAAAAAGATTAATCTTATTTACCTCGATTTGCGTGTGCCGTTCAGGCATGAAACCGAAATGCTTTTATGTGAAAATATAATAAATAATATTTTTTAGAGTTTCATAATCTGGTTTTAGTTGACTTGGGTCAACATTTTGAGTAAACGGATGCGGATCCGTGTTTTGACAATCCCGAAAGGTCCGCAGTAAAATACAGGACTTGGGCGTATGCCCCGAATTTAATTCCGAGGTCCCTAGCTTCCGAAATCAATTTTTGAAGAAAATTATTATGCTGGATTTTAAATGAAATAAAGAAATAATTTAATGTTTGAAATTATTGGCATCGGGCCCGTATTTTAGTTCCGGAGCTCGATACAGGTTTGTTATGATATTTAAGTTTTATATGTGAAATTTGGTGAGAATCAGAGTTGATTTGACGTGATTCGGACGTACGGTTAAGAAATAGTGAAACTTAAGTGTTCTTTAGAAAAATGATGAGTTTTGAGGTTAAATTAATAGTTTTTGATGTTATTTTCATGATTTGATCGCACGAGAAAGTATGTATGATGTTTTTAGACTTGCGTTCAGGTTTGGTTTAGAGCCCCGAGGGCTCGGGTGAGTTTCTAATAGGCTACATGATGTTTTGAACTTAGAATTCACTGTTGTTTTTTTGTTTCTGGTGCACAGACAAAGTGTTCTTCGCATTCGCGTTGCTTCACTCGCGAACGCGTAGAGTAAAAGTGCACTGGGGCCATTTTTTTCTAAGAGAACGCGTAGCTTTGGAAGTGAACGTGAAGCACTGGGGGGAGACCCTTCGCTAACGCAGGCAGGCTTACGCGAACACAGTGAGTTAAGCGGGCCTGGGGGAGGGGGTCACATTCGCATATATGCGAACGCGTCCGTTGGGACGCAAACGCGGTGGCCCGTTGAGATGAAGCTTCGCGAACGCGAAGGCCATAGGGTCTGACTCTACGCGAACGCGGCAGGCCCATCGCGAACGCGATGAAGGCCTGCCCAGCGATATAAAACAAATTTTAAAAATGGGCAGAACCTCTTTTCTTCATATTTTCGAACTAAAAAGACCTAGAGATGATTTTCTTCACACAAGTTCATCCCCAAAGTGTTGGTAAATAATTCTAAACTATTCCCTTTCAATTACCCAATGTTTTTCATCACTTTTCAATCAAAAATCAAGAATTTTCATGGTAGAAATTGAGGATTTGGGTAGAATTTGGAAATTTTGACCTCGAATTGGGATCGAATTTCGAAACTAATTGCATACTCGGGCTCGGGGGTGAATGGGTTAATGTAATTTGGTCCGAACCCCGAGTTTGGACAAGGCAGGCCCGGGGTCGGGTTTTACTTTTTTACGAGAAAACTTTGGAAAATCACAATTTTTCAGTAAAGTTAGTTCCTTTAGCATTATTTAATATTATTGAATTAATTGTGACTAGATTCGAGTGTGTTGGAGGTGAATTCGAAAGGAAAAGTTGTAATTGAGCAGTGAGCGGCATGCTGAATTAAGGTAAGTATTGTGTCTAACCTTAGCTTGAGGGAATAGGTGTTATATAAATACTTGGTACTTGTTTTGTTGCTAAATGCGATGTATAGGTGAGGTGACGAGTACCTATATGTTGTGGTCAGGTCATAATATGCGAGTGAAAGTTAGTTCTTGTGATTCTTGTTGTCTTTAAGCCTATTATCCATGTTTATTGTTATTGTTAAAATATGAGAAGATATGTATCTGGTTCCACCGAGATGGATAATAATTGTGAACATTGAGTTGCGATTGAAATGTTAAATTATGATAGAACTATTATGAAATACTGATTTCTTGTGAAGTTTACTCTTTTTATGCGATTGGTGATTCTATGATTGTTGAGAGAGAGTGTAAAGCACGAAGGGTGATACCGTGCATGACTTAATTATATTGTGAGGAAGAGTGTCAAGCACGAAAGGTGATGTCGTGCATGATATATTTATATTGTGAGGAATAGAGTAAAGCACCAAGGGTGATGCCATGCATTCTTAATTATAATCTGATGAGGATGAGGGTAACAACACGAAGAGTGATGCCGTGTATTCTATTTACTAATTGGCGAGGCTGAGAGTAAGAGCACGAAGGGTGGTGCTGTGCAAATCTCCTTTCTATTAAATTACTTAAATTGTTTTTGATCACTGCTTAATTATGTCTTATTGTTCTCCTCATTCTTTATGTTAAAAAGTCTCTCATCGCATGCTCCCTTCCCATTATTTGCTGTCTAAATCCTTTAATTGTTGTTATTTATGTTACCATGATTACTATGTCCAGGTTTTATGTGGTGTCCTGTCCTAGCCTTGTGACTACTTCGCCGAGGTTAGGCTCGGAACTTACCAGTAAATGGGGTCGGTTATACTGATACTGCACTCTTCACTTCTTGTGCAGATCCAGATTTTGGTCCGAGGTGAGATCGAGCTAGAGCAAGTACCATTCGCGCGGAGACACGAGGTAGATTTGCTGGCGTCCGCAGATTCCTCGACTCTTCTCTATATTATCTAGATTACTGGTTTATTTGATTCAAAACAGTTATACATTATTTCTTCAGCCAATTACTTTTAGTATTCTTTAGTAGTTCGTGAATTGTGACTCCAAACTCTAGGTAGCTAGATATTATAATTAGCTCCGAGTTTCGTTTTATTATTTCTCAGTTTATTCAGTATTCATTTATTTGATAACTTTAGACTTAGTGTTACAATATAATTGTTTAAAGTATCGAATCCCTCTAACATTTGCTTGCCTAGCAAGTATGGTGTTAGGCGCCATCACGATCCCGAGAGTTGGGAATTTGGGTCGTGACAATAACCTCAAGGATCAGATCCCGACATTGAAGATATCTTAAGTCCTTAGGTTTGTTGAGTCTTTGTTATTTTGTTCTTCACTTGTAATCCTACACTACTTTCAAGAAGTATCTTTGTAGAATAGATTTCAACCATTGTTTGGTTTGGTTTCTTGACTAGAGTTAGTCAAAATTTGTTTCTTTGTAATATAGTTATTGCAAATGGCTTACAATAGAGTTATTGTAAGGGGTGAGGGATTAAGAGTCTAATTCTTAGATTTCAATATGCTGTAATGTGATACTTGGTCAATTTAGTGGAGTTGAAATCCTACTAGGGTAGATTGTGGGTTTTAATCTCTTGAGCAAGGAGTTTTTCAAATAAATATTGTGTGTCTTTTACTTTTCGCTTATTTGCTGTGGGAACAGAAAGAAAATTTGTTTCCCTATACTGTTTGGCGGACTCCTAGTTTTATCACGGTAATGCAATTAATATTGGGCTACCATATTATTAATGTTTTTGACGATGATGGGTTATATTGTAATTCCCCTGGGGTTCTCTATATGAAACATTTGTTAAGGCATATTATCGGGTTTTAGAGCCTAATATGTCTTAAGTCTCGTCTGCATAAGGGTCGTAGTGATCATTTTGTGATTTTGAAGTATAGAAAAAACCTAAAAAAAAGAGTACCCAGGTATATATTTCTATCTATATATAATAAGTGAAAGCTTCATGTACGACGAAGGGCATTTTTGTCAATGTAATCTGCTTTATTATTAAATTAGGTTTTCCCTCTTCTTTCATTCTTATAGAGACGCTTGTACACGGTATGTTTTGAGTTACCACCTCTGTTTTCTTCTTCCTCAATATTCCTCAATATTTTTCTCTCACTCCTCGGTATCTCCTGTGATTGTCCATCGCTTCTGGGTATCATTTTCCCGTTTGTGGTTTCTAATTTTCATTCGTTACCTTTGGTAAGTTTTTTCCTTTCTTGCACCGATTTGCCCATGACTTTGGAATTCCTTGAAAGTTTTTCCATTTGTTCTTCAATTTTAGTTTTCTTACTCTCCCGCATAATTTTTTGTTAGATTTTTTACATGCATGTCAGTAATTTTTTAGGCACTAATTACTATTTACAAATTAAAATATTAAGGCAAAAATCTATAATATTAATCTTTCTGTTGGAAGATTTGGGTCTTTGCTGCCGTTGAAAGAATTGATTATTGACAATGTTGGTTTATCTGTAAAAGGACTTTCATGATGCTCTATATTTGAAATCTCGATTATTTATTGTTAGTCACGCTTTCTATCTGAATATTTTTACTTTTTACTCTTCGTTTACTTTATTGTTCGGGTTATTTCATTCTTTACTCAGGACCATGGAATTTAAACTATGCACACTAATGAATCCAAGGTGTTCGATGATATGCCTGAAACAACTAACTATTTGGTAAGAATTTCTTGCCTTTTTCTTTTTTGTTATTTTCGAATAAATTAAAATTGCCTTCAACTATGCAAACTTTTATATTTTTGTGAACTGCGAAAATATTTTCATGAACTTTTGTACAAACGTAGAAACACTTATAGAAGGCTTGAAGCAAGAGTAGACTTTTGTATTTTAGTTGTTAGTTCAATTAAGTGTGTTGTTATTGGTGAAGTAAATTGGCCATGGTATTAAAGTTGAGATGGTCAATAAGTTATTAGTGATGACTCCTTTTTTAACTACCTAACTTTGCTTCGGCAAGTATAGTTGTACAACTAAAAGGTTATTGAAAGATAAAACTAATTAGATGGACTTTTAGAATAAGTTATAATGAATTTTTTAAAGCTCTAGCAATTATGTTGATGCTGGTGATAAACAGATTGGAAAAATGTCGGTGAACTATCAATGTGTTGTATTTCGAGGTGAGATTTTAGTAGTAGTTACCTAACTTAATTTCACAGGGAAAGAACATTTCTTTGTATTTAACATAAGTATGATATTATTTTGTATTTTTCACTATCTATGAATATTTTATTCATCTAATTTCTACTGATGGAATATTTATCCCATTTTTCTAAATATAACTTTTATATTTATGTTATTAGATGTTCCGGATTCAACTCTTTGGTGCTTTAATTCGAAAAGAATTTTAGCGTCACCAAAAAATACAAACATGCTTCACTAATACCTTCATTCACCTTACCTGTTTGCCTTCTCCGTTTGTCTCATACTTGCTCTTCACTTCTTTCTTTCTTCGCTCTTTCCCATATTTCTCTTTCAGTTCCCCTCATCACGTCTATCTACTTCCATTGAGATTTTTAAAATTGTAAAACTTCTTATGGCTGAAATCTGTCATGCATGTGTCTCAATTTGTTCGCTTATTTATTTTATCTCAATTGTGACCATTGAGATTTGGTGCATTCTATTTTCCCTGGTTCTATTTAATTTGATATTGATTAATTTTCCTTTCTTCCTTGCTATGAACAAGTCAGTTGTCGGAAGAAGCAGAGACGAGCCTCTTGAAGGGTCAAATTTACAGAGCGATTACGTGTCAAAACTCTATATGTGTCACCTTTGTCATTGCTGATGGTTTCCTTAGCGAACAGGTATGTCTTCTATCCATGAGTTTTTGCATACACCTGTCAAAAATTATTGTAGAAAAATATTTGTAAAATTTTTTACATATATTTTTCTAAATTATCTTATCATGTATGTGTACGTATGTTTATTGTAATTATGGGTATGTTTAAGATTGTATTGAATCAATGTGATGTAAAATGTTATTGGATGTATCCGGGTTTGATTTTATTTTTGCTAATTGTGGGGGTGAATTATCGGGTTCATAAGATCCGGGAGTATACAAATACTGGGGTATGCTCATTTTTCCCCTTCTACCTGCGAATCGAGATATTCTTTTCTCAAAATAAGTTTTTTTCCCTGCATCTTTTATACTTTTCTATTTGAGACGTTTCTTTATGGGTGTATCTAGGCAAGACAACGTCAAAGTTTACTCACATCCTACAGTTGAAATATTATTTTAGTATATTATTTTTGTAAGCAAAAGTTAGGGTGTTTAAGGTAAATTACTCATTGCAGGCCATTCTTGCTGGCGGTTCTGCTAAAGAATATCCAATGACACTATAGTATGATCTCTTCCATATTTATTGCCTAAAGCTCATAGAATAAAATGATTGGTCGATGCTGGTTACTTTAGGTATTGGAGGATTTTACATTTCCTTCAAAACCAAATGATTCTATATATTTTAAGAACTACTAGCTAACTTTAAGATCCATTCTTTCTAATAGAAAAAATCTCTATAGATGTTGTTACTTTACATATATAATCTTATCACTTCTTATGCTTTCTTTTTCATTATCTCTTCAATCAATGTGGCTAGCAGATAAGCAATTACTTAAAAGAAGGTAGAGACTTTGTTGTTGTTTTTTTCTTTTTTGTTCCCGCTATTTGTTCCTGTAATATTAAGTGTGATCTGAACTTATTTGCTTGAGTTGCAAACTAACAACCAGATGATCTTGAGCACCCCCCTCAAGAAGGTATTATTTCTGTTACCCTGCTTGGTTCCTGAAATACTATGCTACATATCATATTCATCTTTGTTCCTGAAATGCGATGCTAATTATTAGATTCATCTGTTTAACTTACATATATTGAAGCACAAAATCTACATATATGCTAAAATATGCCAAAAATTCACCACATTCAAGAGCCATTAAAAATGCTAACAATATGGGAGAATATAGAAAGAACATAGAAAAACAGAACTGTGTAACATTTATTAAGAAAAGGTGATGTTGTGAGAAAGGGTTGAGAAGTTAACAACAGGAAGATGATACAACTAGAAACTCAGGATTATTTTTGCAGTCTAATTAAAGTACCAAAGTGCCTGGTCCTATTCACCAAAAGTACTTCCACCAGTAAATCGGATTCTATCCAAACTGCTTAGCTCGTGTCCTTCTACTCTGCACTCTGCAGGCAAATATAATAGAAGAGATTGAATTTTCTGTTGAAATAGGGTTTATGGAGAATTAGATAAAGATGGAAAGGTACATGTTTACTTGATACTTTTATGCTAACTATCTGAGAAAACAACATAGTTTAAGTTTCTACACTGTATGTTTGTTTGCTTAACAAGGTTTTCTGGATTAGCCATATTGTCACCTTTAGTAAGTTAGTTTAGTAATTTTTCTTTTTGGTTTCTTATGAGCTATGAGGATTATGATTCCCTTGAAGCCTGTTAACTTCCAATTTCTTTAAATACTTTTGTGTAAACTTTACTTTTCCAAGAATAGTTCTTTCTGCTTTTAACATTTGGGGGCTGAATGTTAAATGGGCTTGGCATAAGAAAATTCCTTTTGTTTCTGTCCCAGAAAGGTGACAATTAATTTCATTCTGGTAATTTACACTATATGTGAATGATAATATGTAATATACTATGTAAGAAGTTCATTTCATCCGGCCTATGGAAACAATATTATGACATTGTTGTTGCAGTAAGCATGTGCCCGTTGGTATTGTAAATACTCAACTACCAGGCATGGCTCCTTGAGCTTCTCTTGACTTGTGAATGTTCTGCAATACTTACCTTGATTCCATTGTTTATAAATTCTATTACATAAATAGTTTTTGGATTAGACATTGATGCTCTTTGCCCGGTGAAGGTTGAGTAGTCCTTACAGGTAAAGGGCTACAAATTAGTTTAGATATTGCTTGTGAATCATTATCTCTTTTACTTCTTATTCAGTGCTTCGTACTTTTATCCTAATTGTTATCCACATAATCGCTAACTCTTATCGTCCTAATTGTTTCCAGTGGGAGGATAATCTGAGTGCTAAAATGGACGATGACTTGAGATGGTCAAAGATGGATTGACATAAACTTTTTGAATATCTATTAGTATCTATTTATTTAGTGACTCAAGTTATGTAAAGAAATTAGTATAATTGTATATTTTGACCGTTGTGACTCAACTTTATACACGAATAATTGTATATAAAATAGCTTGCTCTATACTTGTTAATTTGGTGGCATCAGTTATTATGCTTAAACATAAACATAAGTCCCATTGCGTAAAGGTTGTCCAAAATCCTCTATTGGAAACCTAGCTAGAATAGAACCAAATTATCCGATCTAAGGTTGTTCTATTTGGGTCCGTGCATGGCACGGGCAGCCATAGCTAGTATAATAAAATGAGTGGCTACTTGTTTGGCTTTTGTACTTGGGTAATAGAGGCATTAAGTGATTTGAGAGATATCAAAGAGTTTGTTAAACATAGATTTCCTAGGATGCTATGTTATTCAAGGATAACAGGTGCACGTAATGACAAAGTTAGAGATGATTACTTTCGTACTGAGAAGGTAAGTTAATGTTATTTCTTTGTTTTGCAGGTTAACACCATAACTCAGGGAAGATTTTAATATAGCTATGTTGTGTTTATTATTCAGATGGTAATGAATAATATTAAAACGCAACTAATTAAAGAGAGAAATACCGTGAAGGAAATAATATCTTCATAAGAGAAAATAATTTTGTAGGTAATTTTTTCATGTAATTATACTATAAATTTTTTGTTAATCAGAGGAAAGAAGAAGTTCAGCAAAGTATGTTGGACTTTAGTTATAAAAGTTCAAAAATCTAGGGGGGGAAAGATGCTTAATTGTTATATATAGAGTTTTATCAATCCAGCATAGTCTCTTGAGTATCCAGTTGTAAAAGTGTTGAAATCCAGGATTCTTTCCTAGGCTTATATTTTGGGCATTTGTTTTGTATTCTGTGGATTCTTTTTCTGTAATTAATACTATTTGTTAAATAATTAGTTATTTTTTACGAACTTTTTAATTGTTGAGTGATTGTATATTTTTAAATTTCGATGCAATTCTGAAGTACTTTTTAGAATATGAAATGAAATAAACGGAAGTTTGAGAAAATAAACATGAGCAACGTCATTACGGAGGCAATCAGGATTATTGTGGGGTGATTGAAACTAAGAGTCCACCGAACTGTATAGAGAATTCAGTTCCCACATAACACACACAATTGTAAGTAAATAACACAAAAATATTTTATGTGGAAAACTCCCAATTCATGGGAAAAAAGTTCACGACCTACACTCGTAGGATTTCAACTTCACTAATCGAGCAACTTTAGATTACAACCTATTGTAACCTAGGAATTAAACTCTTAATCCCCCACCTACTTGCAATAGCTGTATATCAAGCCTCTTTGTAATAATTCTATTACAAAGAAACAAACCTTGACTAACTCTAGTCAAGAAACTAAACCAAATGATGGTTTAAATCTGTCATACAAAGGCATTTCTTGAAAGTAGTGTAGGATTACAAATGAATAACAAATAACAAAGACTCGACAAACCTAAAGATAACTTCAATCTTTGGATCTGGTCCTTGAGGTTGCAGCTCCTTTGTTCTTGAGAGAGGTTGTGGCTTGCACTTGAGAGAATATTTTCTTTTGATTTGCATGTGTTAGACAATGAAATCTCTTGCCTCATGTTGATAATATGTGTGTGTGAGGTCATTGGGATGATGTAAGCAAATATCCGGTATAAGGCATGCACCATAAAGTGACTGCTGTAAGGAGTTGACATGTACTGTGACCGGAGGAACTAATCTCTATATGTTCCATCTACTATTTCCTTTGTTGTTCCCTTAAATGAAATCATTGAGAGTTAAACCAGACATCTGACTAGTTACTCTGAACGCAAAGGAACTAATTATTTTTGGTTCCTTATCTGGTTCTCTCATGAAGTTTGTCAAATCATCAAAACAAAAGACACATAACTTATCAATTTCCCCCTTTTTGATGATGACAATATTAGAGTTGATATTCCCCCTGAGAACAAGATCTGCACATTGTTCCCTCTACGAATCAGTCATATTCCCCCTGAGAACCTGTTTCCTCCATTTCAATTTTTAAGTAACATATCTGCTGTCAGTCGATACTGTGATGACCCGGTCGGTCATTTTGAGAGTTAGCTCCCCGATCCCCTAATAGTTTCTTTTCCCACATTTGTTTTTGGTTATGGGATTTGTCGGAGTGATTAGTTGTGAATTCCGGAGAGTTTTGGGCACCTAGTCCCTAAATTTGAGTTTTAGCTTTAAAAATGGGACCGTAGTTGGAACTGTGTGAAGACGGATCCGGAATGGAATTCTGTTGACTCCGATAGCTCCGTTGAGTGATTTCAGGGATGGGAGCGCGTCTGAAATGTATTTTCGAGGTATGTAGTAGATTTAGGCTTGAATTGGCGAAAGATAGAATTTTGGTGATTTCGGGCGATAGGTGAAATTTTGATATCTGGCTCGAAATGGAATTCCGAGAGTGGTTGTAGGCCCTTAGTGTTATTTATGACCGGTGTGTAAATTTTGAGGTCATTTAGAATAGTTTTGATGTGTTTCTGCATCGGCTGTAGATTTTTGAAATTTCCTAAGTACTTAGGCTTGAATCCATGCATAATTCTTGATTTTGGTGTTATGTGACGTGGTTTGAAGGCTCGACTAAGTTCTAATGAGGTATTAGGACTGGTTGGTAGGTTTGGTTGAGGTATCGGGGGTCTCGGGGGTGTTTCGGATGCTGAACGGGTCATTTTAGCCTTGTAGGAAACTGGTGGTTTTCTGGTGTGAGTGCAGCAGGCTTTCCTTCATCGCGATCGCGTGAGGGAGTCCGCGATCGCGTAGGGCAATGTGAGGCCAGGCAGGAATAGGAAGCATGGTCATCGCGTAGAATAGGAAGCGTGGTCATCGCGAACGCGTGGGCTAGGCCGCGTCGCGTAGAAAAAATAAGGCGGAAGGTGTTTTAGCGTTCCTCTACACAGTCGCGTGAAGCCAACCGCGATCGCGTAGGTCTGAGTAAGTTGAGCATCGCGTTCATAAGCTTACCCCATGTTCGCGTAGAGAAAAATTGAGGTGCGTGTTTGTTACTCTTCGCGAATGCGACTGGATGTCCGCGATCGTAGTGAAGGTTACCTGGGCAGATTCTTAAAAGACCCAAATCGAGGGCTTAAGTGTGATGACCCAAGGGGTCATTTCATAAATTAGACTCCGTTCCATGCAAAATAACCGTAAAAAGACAAAAATAAAAAATACCTCGATTTGCATGCGCAGCCCGGGCGTGAAACCGGAAAGCTTTTATGTGAAAATATGAGAAATAGTGATTTTTAGAATTTAAATTTGATAAAAGTTGACTTTGGTCAAGATTTTGAGTAAACGGACCTGGATCCGTGTTCCGACTATCCCGGGAGGTTCGCAATAAAATATGGGGCTCGGGCGTATGCCCGGAAATGAATTTCGAGGTCCCAAGCCTTAGAAATCAATTTTTGAAAGAAATTGTTTTGCTGAAATGTTCATGAATTAAAGAAATGAAATAATGCTAAAAATCATTGGTATCGGGTCCGCATTTTGGTTACAAAGCCCGGTACAGCTTTGTTATGATATTTAGAGGTTAACTGTGAAATTTAGTGAAAAACGGAGTTCGTTTGACGTGATTCGGACATCCGGTTGAGAAATTATGAACTTTAAGAGTTTTTGATGAAAATGATGAGTTTTGAGGTTTAATTCATAGATTTACATGTTATTTTCATGATTTTATCGCACAGGCAAGTACATATGATGTTTTTAGACTTGCGTGCATGATTTGTTTAGAGCCCCGAGGGCTCGGGTGAGTTTCGGATAGTCCACGGGGTATTTTTCACTTAAAAATAGCTGTTGGTTTTTTCAGTTTTTGTGTCCAGGTATTTTGACATGTGCGATCGCATAGGAAAGACCGCGATCGCACAGAGTAAAGTTTGAGGCCTGTTTGGAACCCTATGTGATCGCACCTATGTAACAGCGATCGCACTGTCCCAACCCTCTACCCTGTGCGAACGCACAACCCCACCCGCTAACGCACTGCCCCCAACCCCCTACCCTGTGCGAACGCACCCCCACCCCCGCGATCGCACAACCCAGTTTCCCCTTACCATGTGCGATCGCATTTACTTAACCGCGATCACACAGTTGCCCAGCCCAACTATTATAAATATCTTTTAAAAACCAGGCAGACCTTCTTCTTCACCAAAATTTTGAGGTTTTCATCCCTAAAAATGATTTTCTTCAACAATCTTCATCCCCAAGTCATAGGTAATCAGTTCCAAACTTTGTTCTTTCAACTCCTTACTATTTTGCATCACTTTTAAAGCAAAAACAAACAATTTTCATGGTAAAAATCTAGGATTTGGGTAGAATTAGGAAGTTTTGTAAAAATCAATTTTTTTGTGACGACCCAAAAAGGGGTCATCTTGTGTGCATCTAATTTGGACTGTGTTCCGAGGCCCGAAAGCCTCCATCAATCTCACCTCGATGTGCGTGCACAGCCCGGGCGCGTAGCCGGGAAGCCTTTATGTGAAACCTTGATTTAAGAGTTAAATTGTGGTAACTAATTGAATAAAGTTGACTTTGGTCAACAATTTTGGCAAACGGACCCGGATCCAAGATTCGACGGTCCCGGAGGGTCCGTAGGAAAATATGGGNTTGACTTTGGTCAACATTTTTGGCAAACGGACCCGGATCCGTGATCCGACGGTCTCGGAGGGTCCGTAGGAAAATATGGGACTTGGGCGTACGCCCGAAATCGAATTCCGAGGACCCAAGTCCGAGAAATGAATTTTTGAAGAAAATTGTTTTATGAAAATATTAAAGGCTTATGAAAACGAACCTTGAAGTGAAACCTGTGCTGCCATGCCCGTATTATGATTTCGGAGCCCGGAGCAGGTTCAATATGTGTGATTCAAGCTATTTGTGAAATTTGGTAAGAAACGGACTTAATTTGATTGGTTTCGGATCAAAATGAGGAAAATTGGAATTAATGAAGTTTCGAGGTTTTTAAAGAATTTGAAATTTGGCTAGAAAGGTGATTTTATGTACCCGAGGTCCGAATGAAATTCCGAGACCGGGAATAGTTCTGTTGTGTCCTTTATAACTTGTCTGCAAAATTTGAAGTCATTCCGAGTAGTTTAGGCCGGTTCAGCGCGTTAAAGTGAATTCTAGAATTTCAAAGTTCTTAAGTTTGATTAATTTGGCTTTGGGGTTTGATTTCGAGTTCCGTTGTTGTTTTTCATGTTCCGAGAGTTCGAGCGAGTCCGTATCA